>JABFQD010000551.1:0-24626 GCA_022817045.1 Psix sp. ZL-2020
TTAAATACAATATGAAATACCGGTTGCGATAAATCTCATTGAATAAAAGAAACAGCTGATAAATGTAAATTTGTATTGGCGTCTGACAGGCGCCACGCGACTTCTTATGTGGAAAGTAGTAGTAGTAACTAAGGGTTTAATTTGTTTACCGTTTCACGTTGTGCACTTTGAATAAAAATAAAAAGAATGCTGCACTCAAATGAAATGATCTTTTCGATCTCACATCGATAAGTGAGTATTAGATTTTTATATCCCTTGACGTCAACACATTAGTCTTGATTTTATGTCCTTATTAAGTAACTGTGTAATATTTTAAAATTCAGTTGCTGTATTGAGTGGTTGCCCGTAGACAAATGCACTATTCTCTGATGTTATCTTGTTGTTCTTAATATTTTATTCATCTTGCTTTTATCGCCTTTTCGTTCTCAAAGAATGGTGAAGGGAAGAAAGATCAACGGAGCAACCACTGGTTTGCTAAAGTTACTGGTTTTATCTCTGGAGGGTGGTCAACCAACTATTTTGACTGTAGTTTGTAATGCTCCACTTTCATATAATACGCTATTTGAAAAATTTCTATTTTCTTGTGTGTTCGATTAGTAAACGCCTGGATTGACGGGCGCGTCACAAATTGGTTAAGTATTATGATCAAAATTATTCTTTTAATCTGAGTTCTAAGCCTTTAATAATTTTGAATGGTGACTTTGTTCTAGTTATCGATAAAATCAACTTAGTTAAATTCCGCATAAGTTAACACAACAATCAATGTCTATAATAGTATCTCTGTTAATGGAAAACTCAGGAATCGATGCGTAGATGACATATTGATAGTTCATGATTTCGCATAACATGTAAAAAGCAGTTGATTCAATGTATATCTGTAATTAATTAAATAATCCATTTAATCATGCTATACGTAAATGAGAAAATGAAACCTTAAACGAAAGGTTTATTGCAATAAATCTCATTCAATGAATAAAAATATGAAACATAAATTGATACGCGTAACTAGTAGTTAAATTTTTGTTGACCCAGTATACAATAAAACGATCTTTTTTCTACTGAAAATTGAATGTTACATTTTTATATCCTTTAACGTCAACACATCAATTTTGACTTTACATCTCTACTTAATGATATGATATCATTAAGTAACTATATGACATCTTAGAATTCAGTTGTTTCGTATTTAATTAAAAAGTTATGATACTAGCATGTATTATTTTTTTATATAGATGACAATATTTATTGCTTTGTTCAACTAAGCAATTTAACTAAGTTATATTTATCATGAAAATTCCTTGTTTTTAGAAGTACTTGGACTTTGTTAGAAAAACTTACATCCGATATTTTCAATTAAGGCTACGGAATCATAGAAGTTTTATATTATGAAATTAATCGCTTTGAATTAAATTCAAATTGTTTTGACGAAACGTATAAAATTGATGTATAATTAAAAACAATTTGCATTCATTTAATTACAAAAATAAGCAAATTTTCATTGAAAGTATAATTATTTTTTACAATGTTATATTTTTTATACAACATATGGTAAAATAACAGAACGGAAAATGAAAGTTGATTAACATTAAAATTTCTTAATAAAATATTATATAAGTGGTTTATGAAGTTCATTTGGAAACACTTATGTTATAACTTTATTGTTTAATGCTTTACGAGTGTCTTTTCAAATTCATTAAAAGTATTATTGATCACGAAGCTATTTACTAAATGCAATTTTTAAATTATTTTGTGTATGATGTTCTAACGCTTTGGAATAATTTTTTTAACCTGATTAAAAGTAAGCTTTTCATCAAGTTTTGTATTAAGTATCAACGATATCAAACTTTTGTTGTGGGGGAGGGGGGGGGGGAGATTATCAGAATTATTTTAATAACGATCTACGCAATTACAGTTTTTATCAATAGCAGCAAGATAATTTCTGTGATTGTCAGAGTGCAGTTGCAAACCCACAGTACTTGGGGTTGCAACTAGTTATTTTGTTTATTAGATAAATTTTATGGCGTTTTTGAATTAGAATTGCATTTTATTTTAATATGACATACGATAAAGAAATGGAGCAAACTTTTGTATGTGATTGTAAACAGAAGATTCTTAAGCTAGATGAAATATTCGGTTGAATAAATTTATATTATGAGTTTAATGATTTTGTTGTTAGTTAAAAATTAAACATCTTAATGAGATTTTTTCTTTTGGTGAAAGTTCCATATGTTTATCTTAATTATTTTTAGCTTTTCATCATTCCGGCAGAGTTTACAGTTGGTTGCTTACTTTGTGAGCCAACTTTTATCTATTATCGATTCAACATTCAGTCGAACAAAACATATATTGGCCATATATTGTCCATATATTTTTGAGGTCAAAATATATGGCATATATACTGTTCTTCAAATAAATAAACATATGTTGACAATTTTTGGTTCTTATATACGGAACTATATGATTAAACTTATGAAATTTATGGATATTTGGAAATTAATTAGTTAATATTATTTTGATTATTGTAAATATACTAAAAGTATTCAAATAGTTTTTTAACAGTTCTAAAGTGGTATACGTTCCTTTTAACGAAAAACGTGAAATGGCTTGGATTAATACATGCTGCAAAAATTTAATTAATTTAAAAAATGGGATATATATTTATAGGATTATGCACCCTTTATGTATTTAAAAAACATGTATTCGCTATTTACATAATACAAATTGAGCTGTATACAATTTTTCATGTACGTTGATATTTTCAGCTACTGAAAATATTATGTAATTTCTTTGAAATCGCCTCTAATACAATAACATAACCTAAGATAATACCACAATAGGAATAATTTTCAGATAATTCACCTTAATGAAAGTACGTTCAAAAGTAGTTTGCTCGATCGAAATTCAATTTCTCATAACATTGTCTATCCAATAAAAAATTTATCTTGTTTACTGACCAAGTGCCTAATTTGATCAGACAAACAGTGCTGTGAAACTCGCAGTACTCTCAATAATTGATAACCGGCGATATTTTATTTCGCTATAACAAATCGTTGCTATACGTTTACTTTCAATTACTCGACACGTTTCTTCGGCTGTATACAATGAAATGTTAATTAATGGCTGAAGCTGGCAAACTCAATATTCGAATATCTAGTTTAAAAGTTGCGTTCGCCCAGATAACTCGCCGAGTAATTGTCCAAGTACGTTGACCCGTAAATTTGATAAACGCCGAGGCGCAAAAGCGTCCATTCTTAGGAAATGAATTACGAAACAGATTGTACGCTATTCCTCTTTTTCAAATATCATCTTCCGTTATCTCGTCAATTTAATCTTTCTTTTGCATAACTTTTTTTGAATGTTATATTTTAAAATAGTTTCGATTTATATTTATTGTAGGAATTTGTTAATTGAAATAGCTCCGATTACAGGGAAGAAGTTACGATTATTATCAAAAAACGATCTCTACGATCCAAATTATTAACGGCACTATGATATTATTACAATAGCAATCTTAAGGCCGAAACATGACGTAAATGGTTTCCTTTGATAGTCGCAAAGTTGGTGCACGGCTCTATATTGTGTAAATCTTTCCCGCAAGCCGCAACAAATTACATAACTTACTGCATAAGGAACTTGACTTGCAATAATTTAAACTAAAGCCATGACGTGCGGCGTTTATTAATAACTTGCTGTATGGCCGAAATAATGGCGCCATCCGACAAAATAATATTGAATAAAAATAATATCCAGGCTACTTGGTTCAAAATACGTGAACAGTTTACGCGATCGCGCGTCACTTTCCACCTTCATTATCAAGATTCGTTCCAATCTTTTGCTATATTTTTTCTGCAGTCATCAGTTCTTTTTCACTTTTTGTAAAAATCTACTTTTTGTCTTATGTATACTTTACTTTTGCTGTTTAAGCAGTTTTTCACTTTTAAGTAAGAGCTAAAATAGTGACTCGAATGACAATGAAGGACTCCATTTATACTGTTCTCACGCTCTTTCTATTTATGTCAATCATGAACCTGAAGTGAATTTTGAGGTTACATCGAAATATTAGGAATAAAGTGAGACTAGTGAATAGGTAATTAAAAAATCTTTCTTGAATATTGTGTTGCTTAAGTATCATAAATTTACAGAATAATAAGGTAATAATTATTTGATATACACTAACTGATTTATTAATAGTTACTTTAAAACTACTAGTATATTTTATATAAATCTTGCATAAAAATCTTGTCACATTTAGTACAATCATGACGAAAAGTGACCCAAAATATAGGTGATAGATTAAATGAACAAAAATTCATGAAATTCTACAAAATGCTACAATAATTGTTAAATAAAAATAAAAACTAAATTTTAGTACGATCAAAAAAAACTTTCTGTTTAATTTTGTTACACAATTGACACTATTTGCAGTTCGTTTTTTCGAAAACGGTGAATAATCGTTTTACCTTAACATTGTTTCATTTGGAAATACAAAGCAAATATTCTAATTCACGTCCCGAGACCTAAGGGAAGAATATATGATTCAAATTGTAAAAAATGTAATTTGTTGAGTATAAAATAGAAACCAGTAATAAAAATAGAGAGTAATTTGTTTTATTTTTTTGAACTATAATTCGTTTTATATTTCTGTTTTAATCTGAAAAATAATTTCATTTTAATACAATATAAGAAAGATAATTTTTTAAGATGAAATTATTCCATAAGAAAAAACAGATGTAGAATTAGTAAGAAATGAACAGCATTTTAGATTTAATACAATGATTAATAAAATTTTCATCCCGAATATCGTTTATTGAATAAGCTGGAACGAGAAGTTAATTCGTTTTTATGAGGAGTTTCTTTCAATATTTTTGAAATGTGCAAGTTTCCCCTTATTTATTTTGTATTTGAGTAATAAAATATACAGTTGAGTATATTTTATATACAGTATAATATATACCATGAATTATTTTATTGGAATATTAAAATTCACGTCATAACTCAATTGTGTTTTTTTATTACTTATAATAATTAGGATTTAAAGTTCCAGAATAATCTCATTTACTTAACAAATCAAATACATCTGATGTATCAGTATTTTAAAGACTTATATTGGATAACACAGCTTCAGCCAAAAGTAAAAAAGAATTCAAATGTTTGGTGATAAATGTGTTTCACATTTCTTAAGTGTATTAAGGCAATCAAAAGACATTTTCAGATCATCCATCTAATCATATTTAATTTTAGATGATAGATAAAATATTTTGCTTTTATCACTGATCGTATTAAACATTGTTTAACATTACCAAACCCATTCAAATATATTCAAATCGTTGTATAAACTACAAAAATGTATTAGAAAACGAGTTTATATCAATATTCATAGTATTCTTGTAAAATTAATACTATACTGCATTTACAATCAGCTAATCAACTTTCATAATAAAAGTTTGTTAAATTATTATTACTTAAACTTATCTTGCGTACATTAACCATCTTATTCAATGTTTATTTAATAATTTACATTACTAAAGAGTCGGGTGTACTGAAGATTAATTAAATGATTTTTTTAAAATTTCAATTTTCTATTGAAAGAACATAAATTAAAGACCTTAAAAGAAGTTATTTTCTATTATTTTATGAGCAAACTATTTAAATCTATAAACAGTTATATAAATGTATTCAGAATTCAACATATTTGGATGAAACGATTACATTTTATTCTAAATCACAAATGTTCATATTTATATTAATCTCTTTCAAATCATAGATTTATGTATACGTTTGTTTAGACTAGTAATATTTTTTATCATGAAACAGTATTTTTTACTATCAGACTGAGTTTGATTGCTGCCATACATTACTCAATATAATAATAAAAATAAAAAGGTTAAGGTTTAGTTAATCGCATACGACAAATTAATATTTAATTATGAAAAATTACATTTTTTATACTATTATTAACAAATATTTTATATATATTTATTTCTTTCCGCGTAGGTATTTTCAAGTATTAGTTGAAAAGAGCAACAAGATACAATCAGACTGCTGAAAGCGTTTGACACAATGTGAATTTTTCGATGTGTTTATTTTTCGATTCTCGTCCGAGTTGAAGAAGTTGGATTTTAAGTATCGATCGGCATCAAATGCGACAACCGATAGCAAAACTTCGAAATCGCTTTGTTACTATCTATTCTCAATTTCGTTATTTACAGTATTGCGAAGTGTTCCGCAGCGTTTGACTTCTCGCGGAGTCCTCACAACTTTTACGATAAATTGTGTCAGTTGACGCGTGTACGGAAGATACGGACGGAAGTAGTAAATGAGCGCGCGCTCGGACAGTAGTTGCAGCCAAGTCGGGCGCGACTGGTAGCTCGCGTCAACAAACCCGGCTGACCAAATTGACGCCGACACTACTTACTTGATTGTCTTTCATGATTAAGCGAAAGGAAACGAGTTTATCAGTGTTCGTCCACAATACGTCAACCGAAATATTTGAACACTTAAAACATTGCGAACCAGAATGAACGCCACGATATTCAAGCCGGAAATAAATTGCTTTCAAAGTTGAACAGCTTATTTTGATAGCTTGTAAGATAACAGAAAATGTAACGACATGAAACGAAATATTTATCAAGACGCGGCGCTTTTGATAAGTTATGTCTCTCAATAGAATGAAATTGTTCAATTTGTTATATGAAATCGAACAGTTCTCGTTCGCATGAATAATAATTCATTTCGGATTCATCACTTATAAGCCTTAAAAAGAAATGGTCGAAAATTACGCATGTATTGAAGATGAAAGATTGACGTTAGATGATAAAATAAATACTTGATAAAATATTATAAATTAAAAATATTTCTGAATTTTTATTCCGTTTTATTTTATGTCAATGCGAAGAGTAGTCTTTATTTTATTTTGTAGTGCGTTACTTGAAGAATATTCAGATTTTATACATCTATTTTTAGATTTATTTTATTCAGGAAGAGGTATTGTTTTTATGAGAGCATGAACAATTGTTCGCTATTATATTTTTATTACAAAATTGTACATAGCTTTAATCTTTCGGTAGAATTGTATTTTTTCTTTATACGAATGGACACGTCATGCACAAAATACACGAATTAGATTTACAGATTGAAAACAGTAAATATCACAGATTATTGACAACATTTTATGTTTTTATTCATTAATATATACAAAGAAGGTAGCTACTACTTTTACAGAGCAAATGGTGACATAAATATTATTAAAGCGAAACAATCAAATCATAAGTTATTTTACAACAATTATTTTCTTAAATCATTTTAACTACAATAATATAATTTAAATTTAAAATTACAAATATTATTCTAAATAATTTCTTAATTTGATTTTGAAATAAGGAAACTTAATCAGTCTTTATTCTTGAAAGAAGAAATGTTAAACTCAAATATATATCTTATGCTTTACAAATAATATTCCTTTGCGCAATGTCAAAGTTTATATTTAACGACAACGTACTTCTTCATTAAAAAGTATTACTTCACTCGACATTTTCCATCGTAATTTTATATTTCGTTATTAATTTACTCTTCAAAATCACTCGACGGTAAATGAAGTGATTTGTGTGAAACGAAACAAAGTTATATACTAAAACTTTGTTTTTGACATCACCTCTGAAGAATTACTAATGAATAATTGTTGAAAACAAAAAAATAAAAAATAAGTTGATTGGTTCCAGTAAGTAAACATATTATTTGCATATATTTTTAGTGACAAGCCTTCACTTTCTTTTGCTGTAGTTATAGTGCTATTTAACTGATGTAGTATATATTTAAATATTAGTGAAACAGATTTGTACTGAGATCACGAAAAGTAAACGCACAGTCTACTTCCTTACTTCGTCGGTTCAATTTATTAATCGTTACAAGTAGTTTGAGATACACTTAATTTATAGTGTGCATATTCATAACGAGTCACGTAATCATTTATACCCGATCGTAAACTAATATCTTAAAACTATGTTCGGAAACTGTTCTACTGAGTGAAAAACCGCATCCTGTTTATTACTATTTATAAAATCCACTTTTTCATTAGCTGCAGAATTTTGAAGAAAATGCAACCATGGAATGAACACTTGTTTGAGGTTTTATCCGGCTCACACACGTTCCTCATTTAGCGGCTTTCCATGAAAATGCACCATATTTTATAGTTGTAGATAGAAAAAAACTGCACATGTTAGGTATAATTAAGAAAACTAATCGTCAAGTCATTAATGTCGTGCATTTTAGATTTTCGTTTTAGGGTAAAATTAAAATCATTATTAGGTATTAGGTATGTATGTATCAATCAAAACTAATTCTAAAAAATGCAATCATTCAATCGAATAAATAAATTACATAGCAAATCATAGTAAATCACGAATTGCAGTATAAGCAAAATCATCAAGTTCAGAAGTTCACACCTTGGTGCGCGTTTATCACCGAATCAGGAATATCCGGTGTTATTTTTGTCTTAAGTGCAGTCGTGCTCTCGTCCATAGAAATGTAAATTCGAGTGTCGCGCGAAGCAAGGGTCGAGTCGTGGAGAGGTTCGTAGTTTTCCTGTATCGCGCTTCTGCTATATATATAAAAGAGCTCGAGCGCTTCAGCATGCAAAGGGCTTTCTGATAAGTTAATTTTATAATAAAGATATCGGCTGAATTTATAACTTTTCTACGACGATCAAATTAAAACTTGTCGGCGAAAGAAATGTCGCAAACGAGTTGAACTTTAAATTCGTGTATTGTCAACTTCAAGCCACAGTACATGTAATCATTTCACAATCGGGGAACTGATATATCAATACAAAGTAACATGTAATTAACAGATAACTTATTATATTTAAAATTTCGATTGGAATGTATGGCGCAAGGATTAATGCGCCATATTTCGCAGTGTGAAATTTTATTGCCAAAAATGTAATTCTGTTTGGAGAAATATATTCGATTAAGATAACGGGCCAATATTTTTGAGTGGACGCTTCTGTTCAGCATTGTGATCTTAATTATCATTTACTTTATAGCATGGCGATAAATGGGATCAATGATTGTAATATTTGCCGGTGATAAATAAGTGAGAATTGTATATGAAATTAATTCGTGGGAAGGAAATAATACAGACAAATAGGAAGTTTTGGAAATTATGAGATCGAAATGTTGTTATTAATCATAGATAATTGTACTAATGTCTTGTGTACTAGTCAAGTAAAAAAGAAGAGAAAATAAATTTAGCTCGACGGGGTTATTACATTTTACTATTCAAATTTGATGATACGATTCGAGGGAAATGTTCAGCAACTTAGTAAAGTAGTAATAGAATAAACCAATTTATGTAATGATGTCGGTAGAATACAAACCATTTTCGTTAATTGAACTGAATGCATATCTTTGACACCATGTTGGGGAATTATAAAAACTAGAACACGAGAAAATGTGTTGTGCACAAAATGTGTATAAAATATGTAAGTCTTCATAAAGATTTATCATAAATGATTTGTAAATTTGATTGTATTCATAAAACATGTGGAAATTGAAAACTAAATACAATCGTAACATATACGCGGGTGACGAATGTTGTATTTTTTACATATCTTCCATAAATGAAAGCATTCATTTTAATAATATAATGTGAACATGAAAAGCACGTCGAAGTTTTTATTATGCCTTTTACTGAGCCATTAAACAATATCGATTTGTCTTTTCTATACTGTTTATATCGATTAATATATAATATTTGAAAAATGAAATGTGGTGAATTGTACTGCATTGATTTTGCAATGTATTTGAATTTCCGTAATTGAATTTTATGAATATATGATTCAATTCAACGTATAACAATAGATAGATTATTACAGTACTAACATGAGTAGTTGTTCTAGACAGTTTTAAAGATGTTCGCATTGTTACATAAAAGACTAATCTCAGACAGTCTTTTCTTTATCGTCAGATAAAATCATTTCGTGTCAACAGTCAGAGTTTTGCATTATATAATACTTTTCTATTGCATTTTTCATGAAAAGTAGTAGACACTGGCTATTAAGTTTTATTTAATATAGATCGATTAAGATTTTTTAAGTTCAGTATACTTGCTGAGTCGGGATAAGGACTACTATAAATATTTATTATATATATCACATACTTTTTCGATCGGCTCAAAGATTCAATCTTAAGATAATATCAAAGCTTACAAAAAGACTATTCTGTTTACTTCATTTTTTGCTGTTGACTTATTTTAAAATATCGATTACACATAATAAACGTACATTTCGTGATTAATAATCTTATATAATAATTACAGATATACTTGAGAAAAAAGTAACGAATTTAAATTTCTTAAAATATACGTTTGTTGAAACGAACGATTTATACTTATTACTCTTATTGCAGGAAATTAACAATTATTATATCACGAAATGATGACGATTTTTTCTCTTTATAAAATATGACTATTTGTGGTGTACTTTATAAGATTATATTTTGAACTCAAGTATATTTTTTAAAACTTGTCTAACTTTTCGTGAAGTGGAATGCATAATGTTCATGAAATTATAACGGTAACTTAATGAATGTAAGGTATTTCTGGAGATAAGCTGTTATATAGAGAAAAGATTTTATTCGAAAATATATACCTAAATTTTTTTAAATATAAAGATCACTATAACATGTAATTTATTTTAATCTTTATGATATGACTGAAAATGGGATTGAACAAAATTTTTTTCTTTGAAAAAATTTCTACATTGTAATTATTCTGCATTATATTCCTTTCATTCGCGATTCAAATTGATGTCGAAATTCAAGGTGACCCAAATTTCCGTCCAACTTTTCACCCGTGGCACAAAATATAGTAAACTTCAGAATCGGGAAACAATCTCCTCTTCGAAATTACTCATGCGAAAGAAGTAAGAATAAGAACAACAAAAAGAGATAGAACCTTCGAACAAAAAGCCCCATTAATTCCCTACAAGTACTCGCTAAAACTTCAAGAAAGGAAGAGGCGCCAGTAAGAACAAGGAGTAACCTGAAGACCACCGAATGGAAAGATAAACCAGAACATAAAATGAAGAAAAAGGCCAGAAGGAAGACTGTTGAGAAAAAAAACCGAAAAAAGTGACAGACAACATTCGAATTCCGGTGGGTGAAGGGTGTAGGAGGTGAATATAGGCGAGGGACAAATTTTGGCCGAAAGAAAACAATCGTCTCGAGGTTTGTGTGTCACGAGCGGTGCCAGATAAGGGCGGCGCAAGTCGTGGACTAGTTGGGTTAATCTCATAACCACATAGAAGCTCGTTAGAAAGACGTCAACAAGACGGGGCGAGGGTGTTGAGTTGATGGGGAGGGTTCCGCGCTGAGATGGGTGCACGCACGCCCATGAGCGCACGTGTGGGGCAGCCTCGATGGGGGCCCGGTCGAGCTGATGCAGGGGTGGGGTGGGGCGGTAACGCGTGGAGTTGCGGTAGCCGGGAGTCGCGGCTGCTGCCGACGTCTAAATGAAAGGGTTGTTGGCCGGAGCGACCGCCAGGCGGCGTGCGGCTCGCGGGCTCGTGGGCTAGCGCATATTGGTGGGGGCCCGGCTGTTAGAAGCTCCTGGATCCCGGGTGGGGACGCAGCATCTGCGCGCACCATCTCGGTTGATCTCAGCGAGTTTCGCGGCGCAAGGAGCGGGGTTATTGATTCGACGGGAATGACGGGAAATGGCGCAGGAATCGATAGTACAGGAGGGAGGTGGATGTGTCCGCGGGTCACGGGTGGAGGGGCGCCAAATATTTTCATACTCTAGACTTCCAGCGAAGGAAGAAGATGGCAGCAGCCAGAGCGTGATTCCGAGCGCGCAGGGTATCCGGAGCGAGAGAGAGACTCCCCTTCTTCTTCTTTCGCTCGTTGCTCTTGCTCTGGCCGAGGTACCGTCGCCGTGATCGCCGCAGTGTTCTCCAAGTCGGTTGAGAATCTCGCCCGCGGTATGGTTATTGTCGTTGAGGGCCGCGCTTTTTTTATACTCCCAATTACATAAGCCAAATTTAGGCTAGAATAGCAGGAGCGCGCGCGTTGTCCCGTGGTTCCAGCAGAAGGGGCAAGGTTCCGGAAGTGATCAAGAGGTTGCCGGAAAAAGAAGAGGGAACACAGCCATTGGCGAAGAGGGGTTAAGGCACTGCTCGTAGTAGTAACTCATGGCTCGCGCGGTGCCTAGGTAGTAGCGACGATTATGCGTTACGCGCAACTCAGTCACGTCGTCCACGTAGTGTTTCTCGAGCGTCATGTAAGATGGAACTAAACAATGTTGTTAAGACGTAAACATGTTTTGGATACGTTCTGGACTCTTTGTTCTCGTGATTGCCCTACCTGGATTTATTAGCAGCGCCGACAGCACGTCCAAGCGAGGTAAATGACCTGTCTAGATCATTCAGTATACCGCTTGCTTCCCAGTTAGAACCGCAACTCAAGTACCCAGCTAGGACTAAGTGTTCGTCTCTCGACCTGTCCAGGACCGTTACTTCTTCTAACTGCAGTCACTTGTCTCATCTGTAAGCCCCGGCCTCGTCCTCCAGACCTTAATCACAATCAACGTCTCCCGCGCAATCCACTCAGCCTCGCTCATATTCTGTTTTCACAAGTGCAACTTTAATTAAACCAGCCTCCAATTTCTTTTTCCGACAACGTTTCCGGCTTAATTCATTCCTCTCTAATGTTTCTATTGTTGTGCTCCTCGTATCCCAATTCGAGGCCAATTACCTCACTTCCGCTAGGTCGACAAACTCAGAATAAACCGTTGACTCCAAATCATCTTAACTTCCGCAATTGTTTTTCCAATCCAATTCCTATCAGTTGTACCTTTCTCCATATTATTTTTTCTCTGTTTCAAACCAAGTGATCCTAATGTTGATTGCAACCATCCGTTTCTATTTAAAATTCGGTGTTAATGAGTAATTGAATATCATTTGCTAACGTAAGATGTTTCTAGTAAAAAAAATTTCAAAACTGTTTCTCGTCCCTTGAAAATGTCCTATTCTCAAAATGAAAATATAATACATTTTGTAATCAGAGTTTTCATTCGTGACGATCAATGTATTCCTCGTTAACAGAATTATATAATTATATAATATCGCTGACTGGAAGGGTGTAGATAACCATCCATAGAAATTGTCCGGTTCTTTCAAGTGCCACCAAAAGCAAGTTCGACGAACCGGCTGCTACATTGGGAGCATCTTCCTCTCAAACATACTCGTTTTTTTTCGTGAATGAATGCAGCAGCCGGCTCGCAGTTATCGGAGTCTGATGGAAACTTAAGTGACCGACTACATTATCGGTTAGTGATTGATGGCTCCGCAAATGTCGAAGGATGTCGTGACCGCGATTTGTTTGTTTTCGATCGTTCGAAACCCAAAGTAGCTTGCACCCGGCGAAATAAAACGCGCGGAGTCAATTTTTACGACCGCGCCTCGTTTGCCAATCGAGACGTTACCCGATTTGAACTATCGGCTTATCAGTGCAAATACAAGTGGCCATAATTTTTCAGACTAGATTCTACCAAAGATATCTTAATTAGACACTGTTATTATCGCAATTGTAAATGTCAAAATAAGTGATTGCACTATTTGATACAACGATATATCTTCAGGTTAAAAACCACCAGTTGAAGTTGCAGATCGCATGCTAAGTACCCATTAAACACATAATCCCACGGAACACATTTTGCAGCGCGAGTTACAATGATTGAATGTTATGGTACTTTTGATTCCCGGACGTGCCCAATTCACGACGTCTTTACGAACATTTTAATGAACACGAAAAGGCTTTTTGTAGTAATTGATTTGAATATACGATCTAAGATCATATCAGCCTGGTAGTTTTATAACTTTTTCAGTCTTTTATCGTTTGTTTTAATTACTGATGTTGATAATTTTGATAAGATTTACCTAAGAAATTGAGCTTTGAGGTGGAAAGAATTGAAAAAAATGAGTTGCATATTATCTGGCATTTCATTTGTAATTATTTTAAAAGGAAAGTTTTATCATATGTTTATTTATTTTGTTAGAAAAATGAATTTCTTTTTGATAAAGACATGTCAAGTTTTTGTTGAGTCAGCATTTTCAGTTCAGCTTATTCAACAGATCTCTTTCTGTAATAGAGTTTCCAGGTTATCATCACAACTTTATGCTATTTGTGCATCTGCAGTAAGGAAAAATATAAAAATAGTTATTTTGTCTTGTAAATATTATTTGCTTTATTTCAAATAATCACAACGCCCTGAAACGTGCGAAAATCATTATTTCATTACGAAACTAATTGTGAGTTGTGAAAATGATTTTTTGTGTTCATAGATATAATTTTCTCACCCCGTTTTATTTACGTGAATTCACTACAGACACTTTATTCAAGCGAGGTAAACACATGTCATGATGATTCATGAATAAAAAATTTTCTGTTTTGTCACTAAGCTATATACTACCGCTACAAAATATTTATATTCTCACTTATATAAACGATTAAAGTTTCGGAAATTTGTGTTTATTAAATGGAAAAAATATAATTGTTGAGTTGTGTCAGTTATAATTTAGATTAAAATATCAAATTCAAAATTTCCGTTAATAAAATGCTTTAAAGATGATTTGCGTAATCTCCTAGATGATCTTTGTTACGCAGAGAAAATGATAGTATTGCAGAATGTAAGCACATTGTTAATTTTACTATACAATATGATATCTTTGCTCGTCCAAAGATACTTATGGGTTACTTAATTTTAGTTATAATCAGCTTCATTGAAATTAAAAACAGCCTGTGAGTAACATTGTCATATGAATGAATTACATTTTTGCAATTAAAATTGAAACTAAATGATAGAGAGTATAGCCGAAGCATGAACGACATAAAAGTAGAACGAGATGAGAGCAAGAGGAAGTCAATTTGACGGAGCAGTAGTATGTATCGAGGCTGGCAAGTAGTAACGGTTAGGTTACGGTCGGACATGGCTCACGTTGCGAGCGTGTCAGTTGCCTGTTGCGGGGAAGCTTGAAAATTTCCTGCCACAATATCCGCATCTTACGTCAAACATATTGAGCGAGCCTTAGATCTAAATGAATTGTCTTTGACGGTGCAAAAAAGAAAAGAAAAAATGAAAAAAAGACACAAACTAAAACAGACCAAATACAAAGGAAAGAGCTTCGTAGCACCGACTGCGAACTAAACTTGTGTACGTGCAAGCAGTACACATCTCGGCACGCGATGCGCTCAATAACCTGGCATGCATCTGCACGCGGTAGCAGCTCGATTCAAGTGGATTCTACTTAAAGTGAAATGAAAGGAAGCTACTACTATTTTCTATCGACGCCAGGAAATAACACTTAGATATAGTTACTTATACAGATTTTTGTACATAAATATTTCTTGGTGTTGCAATGTACAGGTTGAAGCAACACTACAGAGTATTGAACTGCATCGATTATTTCTAATACCGTTGCAATTTCGCAATGTGGTTCGTATTATTAGAATTCGACGTTGAACTTGAACAAAATCGCTCGGTTGAGAATAAGTTTCTTTCGATTTGGCTGCGACATCGACTCGCTTTTTTATCTTCGCGATCTTCTTTTCACGAGAAAAGTGGAGAGAAAAAAGTTGTAGTCAAACAATAAGTCAGTTCGAATAAGAAGAGCTTGATCCACGCCCCGATATATGATATTTGAAGCACAATTGCGAGGCGGCATAGCGCGCGAATTTACAATTACGCTTTGTGTCATTTAAATTGAACGCCGCCAAAAATATGCAACTTTAATTAACGGGCGCTGATGAAGTTTGAAAGTTGCACATTACAATGAGTGCGCGGCTGTCGCATCGACCGCGCCTGTTTTGTTTCATCTTAAATAAATATTCTTAACTTTTTGGAAGTTTAACAAATGCGATTCGCAATTAATTATGTAGACGTTATTATAGTTTATTTGGCCTGGAAATGTGTCAATTGTTAAATGTCGTACTAATTTAATCGTTTTACTTATTTGAAGTAAACATCATTTAACCTTATTTTTCACATTTAATTCTTCAGTTATTAAGAAGACCACTATGCCATGTAATTTTACAGCTCCCAAACTCTAGCGACCAAGTCAATGATTAACTCACGTCCGATTTAAGTGGTAGAGTCGACGTTGAGTCGAACGCTCGAGAATTCGAGTACGACGGAATTCTCGACGTCGACAGTTCTATTACATTCGGTTTGTTCATTATTTATCAAAAGATTGAATTGATTATACTAATGAAATTAGGTCAGCCCAGGCATTTGTGGTCTGAATTCAATTGTAGTATGGAATTAGAAATGGATTTTTGGTAAATTAGATGATTTCTCTACGAAACATTTTTGTTATAAAAATATCACCCTGATGGAACTATTCAGGAACACTAATGCGTTAGAACTTATAACTATGGCTTCGTATATTTACAATTCAAGCACTGATTATAAAGCACAGAGCATAGATTTACAGTAACACGTAAATTTACATAGTGATGTTATGATACCATTTGCATAGATGAATGTTGTGTTATTGCAAGACGAATACTTAAATTCTGATAAATCATTAAAATACGATGATCGTAAAAAATTTTATATGACTTATTAAATATACAGAACTTGTACAACTTAAAATGTATAATATCTGAACAAGTGTTTATAACCAATTAGTAAATTTTACAAGAAAAAAAAACTGAAACGGAGTGTAAAATTGATATTAAAAAGTTAGAAACGATTTCCTTTTAATAATTTAAATTCAGGTATAAATAAGTTGCAAAAGATATTAAAATTTAATGGGAAAAGGAAATTTTGATACTTTTCCTTTTTTATTACAAAAATGTAATGGGAGTCTTATCTTATGATGTGTAAAAAATCAAGAAGACCTCTACATTTCTATGAATTTTTCTGAAATTTCATGAAAGAGATGAGTATGCATATTTCACCGAAATAAGTGTTTTAATTCATTACAAAAATTTGCAGTAAGCGCTTTTTATTTCAATATTCAAGTTTTCATACATTAAAAAAATGAAACGTGTTTGAAAAATTTAATGCAAGCACCATTTTCTCGTTACATACATCCTTAAACAAATAAACCACAAACAATTCAATCCAATCATTTAAAAGTTAATCTTGACATTTCTCTAGGTGTATTACATTGAGAAAGTTATATTATATAAATTTTTAAATAATTCAATATGACATGCAACATTTATGGCTCGATTTTGTCTTTACGACGTTCGTTCCTTGTAGTATCTTAATACGTAAGATCAAATGATCGATTAGTTGCGTTTAATTACGATCGAACACTAATTAATGTTAAACTTTTAACACCTTCGATCCGGGCCTCAGGCAATAAATCCTAAATTTCGAGTGAAATCTATCCGAGATTAGTGTCGAACGACCGCTCGGTTTCAATTTATTTGCAACGTTATAGCCGCGGGTCTGCTCGAAGGACGTCCAAGAAGGGGTTAAGGGCGGGAAGGGGGTCGGCGCGGGGAACAGCTTTCTGCGGCCTTCTTGTCTCTCACAAGGTCCGCGAGATTGAAATGGCAGAGTGCCAGGCCTAATTTATTGGCCTCGTACTCTTAATGCACGACCGTTTGATCGTTCTATACTGCGAGCAGCTCAAACACGACGGCATCGCGAAAGCCGCGGCAAAAGAACGACTTGGAAACTCATTTTCAAAATTGAACTGAATTCCTACCACACGAATATACTCCTCCCTTTAATTGTTTTTCCGATGGCCCACATCGGCGCAATTTTTTGTGCAATTTTAATTGCCGATATCGTGAGCTCTATTGTAAATGCGATTTTTATATTCAAATTTTAGGTCGGGCTATTAGTTTCTTCGAACGTTTAGAGACCCTTTTCAACTGGAATAATCATCACGCATCCGGGATTTGCAATTGATTCAACATGATAGAAATTGTTTGGTAATTCAAGCGAAGATGTTTGTTTGTTTCCAGTTCGGGACGTGGAAAGTTGTAGATGTCGAGAAAGTTTTCGGGCGAAATTTTTCATAAAATAAGGAAAAGTTCTTGTGAGAAGAGGGGAACGAAATGAACCGGAACTGGAACGCTAAAAAACACGTCACACTGAGCCTGCGGATAGTTGCGGAAATCACGTGATTACAAAAAGATAACGATAAAAAAACGCGCATGATAATGAAACGACGATGTTTTCAGTTGCAGAGTAAAATTAGCGCAAATGTATGCAAACTACTGACGTTCATTTGCAAAGCTCGTGTAAAGATATTATTGCGAGATTCAGTAAACTTACTAAACAATATACTAATTAAATTCTCGCGATGCGCAAGTTATTGCTTGTTTGTCTGATATCTACCAGCTCGTTAATAAATCAGGTTTCTTCGAACGAATAAGCATCTGCAAAAAGCTTTAACCAATAACTAACTAATAACACTAAAATCACACATTCGTTTCTCACGAACGTGTTATAAATCGTGTGTTCTCATAATTCATATCGACGACATATTTTATGCTGGCAAGAATTACCGATCACGCTTTAACAAGCACTTCTTTGTGAATTCAAAATAGCTATCTCGTCATGCCAAAAATAAAGAGAAGTTTCCGTCAGAAAAGTGCCGAGTCGGTTGATTGTGCCGGATGCAAATGTTCGGATATAAAAATACAAACAACTCAGTCTTTGACGCTTGCGTTTATCACGCGAACCAGTCGCGTCAGATATGACATTAGGTGCATCATCGTGCTCGCCACATTTCATGCTATTTCGCCGGAATTTATACAAATAGCGTCGGCGCATAATTTGTCGAATGTTACGTGATTAATTCATAAGCTGAGGCGGCTTTTGTGATATAGAGACGATTTGTATACTGATTTTATAGGTGTTTCCAACATTGAACTCTTTATTAATTATTTAAGTATGTCTTTATATGTGCATCTTGTGAACCAAAATCAGTCAGAATCATATTTGAAGAGATGTATCTATTGTCTTCAAAGTAAGATATTTTTTAATGCCAATACAATGTTTCTGTGTTTATGTTTTGTACCTTATTTTGATACATTTTTCAAATATAATATTAATATAATATGTCTTGATATAAGTAAGTTTCCAAAGTATTTTAACACGATTTATTAACTTCATATATATTATTGAATCTTAAATTTTCTTACTAACTCAATATATTGGTTGTGCTTATCAATTAATTGTAATTTACATCAATTTTAAAATACATGGAAACGACACTGAATTAGATTCAGTTAGAAAGTTTATCTTTGTTAAAGTCTAAGGTTTGATATTAGTTTTGTTAATATTTTCTTTGGTGTATAAAATGGTAAATATAATTAGTGAGTGTGAAACTGTTCTATTGTAGGTCACACAATGACGAGTGAAATATTAATATTACATACAAATAAAAAACAACGATTTTCGACCAAAAGTTCTGATTATCTACAAGTTAATCCGAGTTTAAGTCGTATAATCAGAGTTGTATACAAGTTAGAGGAGAATGCTCTTTTTCTATCAGGATTATTTATAATTAAAAGTTGAGTTACATGTTGCAATGGGTTTTTCAGGGTCGGGATAATTTTGAGTATAGTACTATAACAATAAAACTTATATTCATTGATATAAGTTCCGGGGATATATGTAAAACAGAGAATAATGATCAAAGCTGGGTTGAATGCTGAAACTCATTTCAAATGGTCGGGACAGACAGATCCGCGCGAACCATGGGTCTTATTAACGGAAATATCTACACATGCTCGCATCTCGAATATAAATTTACACTAGAAATTAGTTGCAGGGAAAATTGGAATGTAAATTGACGTATACCGTTTTAACGTGCTTATATGCTAAATTACAACGATACACGCATTGTAATGCGATAAACCATGACTGAATAGGTTGCAATTCCGCAAAAAACAATGAGACTCTTGAGTATATCGTTTCCCATATGGACGAATTCATTTATGAAAAAGAAATAGTGAGACGACAAAATATAGATCGAAAAAAATCGGTGCAATAAAGGGACGCAATCTGGAATAAATAGAAACTCGGAAGAGTGACTGAATAATTAAATAAACTAAAGTTCATCCCTTTGAACTTATTTCAACAAAAAGGATATTATTCTTTCGAACGACGGGCTTTTTTACTGTCCAATTTCGCTGTCCAAACTGCTTCCACATTCTTATTTCGTCTAGACCCGAAATCCGCTTCATTCCAAAGGTACATCAAAAGTCATCATAATTATCTGTTTCTATTCCACAGTGACGTTTGCTCGGTACATTTTTAGTTTTTGTCAGCTCGTTTGAGATTTTCAAAACATTTTTCGAGAAATATTTTTCTTCGAGATTAAAGGCCGAACAAAACCAGAAACAAAAACCTAAAATTAAAACCAAGACAAGAATGGTTGAACCGAGACGTAGAGGAATTGAAAAAACTAACAAACAACAAATAGGAACAAAAAACAGCCGATTTGCATGACAATGATTCGTCAGAGACTCGCGGTCAATTATAAGGTCGGCGTGGTGAAATTGAAGGGTGATGACGGTTAATGTATAAGCTTAATTGTGGATTAGCGCGCGGTGTCGGAACATTTCGTGGGAAAAGTGATAATAAAATTTTGACGAACGCCGAAAAAAGGAACACGGCACAAAGGACGGAAGGAATAATCAAGCGGGAATCGTAAAATGACGAAGCAGTCGTTACGTGTGTCGTCAATTGTGGTGGTACAAGGCGCACACAGAAACACATGTCTGCGCTGCAACATACGCTTAACTCAGTTGGATAGATCGCCCAACCCCACGACCTGTGGCGAACAAAACACTTGCATATGTACAAAGACATCCATCATAGGACGAACGTCGGGGAACGGACCATTGTGCGCCCGCGCGACACACACACGCCCACACACGCACACAGACACAGTGGCGCGCGTGACATACGAGCGAATTCTCTAATACTAATGTCAGAAGCTGTAGAAAACGATGAAAATGTATAGCGCGTTATTACCGCCTCGGGCGGCTCGTCAACTTTTTCCTTTCTCCGATTATCCACACCGGCAAGAACCGTCCCCGCGCCTTAATCAAAACTTGATCATGTTATATGTTCATAATTTACGCCGCCACAAGAAACGGAATATGCGTTGTCAGGCATTTTTATTTTTCAATATGCATTAGGTGGATTAAACTTTGAATTATTAGGGCGACTGTTGATTTTTTCACCGTCTACATCGATGGCCATTCAGATCCGGCTCATTTTTCACTGTCCTCTTTTTTTCTCGCGTCGTCGCCCAGCTTATTCTTAACGTGTCGTCTCATCAGATGAAAAATCGAGGAGGAATAAATTTTATAAAACCCGCGAACCTCCGATTCAGATGGGTTACGCTCAAATTCTCCGGACTCGTGGTGTATTCTTGCGTGCGACGACGCCGGAGCTCTGACCTACATATTTTAATAGAGAGAAGGGAGCCTCTGAGCACGACAGACTTACTTCCCGGCCTGGCCAATCTGGCTCTCGTTTGACAAATGTGCTTTTAAATGTGCTTTTCATTGTGATTCATGTTTGTCTATTTAGGGGCGATAAGTCGTCCGATAAGTGGTAATAACACTCACGAAACTATTGTGTCATTTTATGGGGGATGTTTATATCGTGCCATCTGTTTGTGTAGATACTTAGCCAATTAATTATGTTAAGCCAAATGATGAATATATTCGCGTACGATAATTTTCAACTCACGTTTAGCATAAGAAATCGCGACACACTTTTAAATGATAATAATGCAGTTTCTAATGTACTTCCTCTTATCCGTACGATGTTTTTTCTGCTCGTATTCTATAGGTTCGAATGAAAAATATAAGTCCCTGCGGTCAACGTGGTGTCATTCTGATGACATTTGTTCATTATGGGTGTTTTTATTTACAAGCATCGGACGTAAATATTATCGCATAATTTCGAATAACCGCGAGCGAAAACCGATACGAGTAAACATTTGGAGACGAACTTATATTCGAATAATTAACAATCTGCTTTTTCGTTCGGGATAATTGCATTCGTATAGTCAAATAGTGAGCATTTTGGTTGAAATTAAATACATCCTGTCATTTTCTTCAGGAAACAACGCAAGCTTAATATGTCCGGAGTATTTGAATCGCCCTGAGAGGCATTGCCTAATCGCTTCAACTCGCTTGCGTAGGTGGAAAATAATTTTCGCTGCAATGTTATGCAGATGCACTGTTACGAGCATAGATTTGAACGGCATGCAACAGTCCAGCTGTAATTTCTACCGTATATCATAACATAAGCTTGATTTGTGTCCGTCTCTATGAGTATGAACAGTGACAAGAAGCCGATAATGTATAAATGAAGTTCCGCTAGAAGAATGAAATGCTCACTCGTCTTTTTGCGAAGGTCCAATTTGAATGCGTTATGCGTAATTTAACGATCTGTCCAGGCAAAGAGAAATGCACCGCGAAAAGTGTGTCTGTCATGTTGTAATTTTTATCCCGGGCAGCGGTAATTTCTGTTCTTCGCGACAATAACTCCATGCTGATTTCGAGTACATAATAATGCCGCGTACGTTTTTTACTCCAGCCCTAGCTCATGACGGTTTTTTTCTTATGTCCTTTTTTTACGATGCCACGAACAGCACGTAACGCACAAAGTGTTCAGGGTGAAATTGAGTTTCCCTTTATGTTGCGCTGCGTCACTACGATTTTTCTTCTACTTCGCTAAAGGCACAAAAGGCTTCAATTCGCCACCAGTTTATTCCGAAAATTCGCTTGATTTCCTTACTTGCCCCGGATATTTGTGGTAATCCGGGCCACGGCCAACACGAATGGTATTAGAACACGAATTATAAGATCGTTACATGTCATCTTATCGTAGATTGCGTATTAAACTACTCCACTCGAATATACTCGAGATTATTGGGAACTTATACTCAGAAAGAAATACGTTTTCGTCGAAAGTTGCTTTGCCATTAATTCTCTGTTAAGTTGCGTGAGGTCGCAGCTTTGTAGATATGTAGGGTAGATTTTCATCATCTTCTCTTGGTAGGAAATTCAGACAAAAGATTTATATTGAGTTCTGAGATATGTTCGTAGCATAAATCGTCATATATATGATGTATACATTTTATACTATTTTTGGTATCTATAGCAATATAACCATATATAAAAAATCATATACTGTTTATAATGACAATTTACTATTATATTTTTGTTAAAGTTGAAAATAAAAAGACTAATCTCTGTCAACTATCACAAAACTTTTCGAAATTGCTAAAAAACTAAAAATTTATTACAAACGCCGAAAAATTTAATATGATATAAGATCATTGTAACATAAATTCTTACGGTGTGCAATTTTGAAGTTATACCACAATGCAAGTTTATTTAGCATTGTTATAAATTATATTTTTTTATAGTTCAAAGTATTAAATATAAAAGTTTCATTTAATCAAATAAATTGTAATAATTATGCTTATAATGTAATTCTGATATTACCAATTTTTTTAAATTAATTTAAAATAATTAGTTAGAATTCAACGAAGTGTATTTTTATCAAGTTTGTTAGTTTCACACAAATCTTGAGTTTTATTTTCAAGTTTATAACAGTAATTTACGTAGAATTAATCTTTATATAATTATACGACCAAAGCTGACATTAGATGTCCTTTATCAAAATTGATAAAGATGCAGACATTTTAGTAAAAAATATGATTCCAATAACTAGCTAGAATGTAAAATTCCATTTAAAATTAAACGGCTGTATATCAGAGACTTATTTTTAATTGTAATTTGTATTTTATTTACTAGATTTTTTATGTTTATATATTTGAATAATTAAGATGTCTTTATTTATTAGCTTGTAATTTTTGAGAATGAAAAACATATTAACTATCGTAAACGATTAACTTGTGTAAAATAAAGAATCGCGTCACTGGTTCAACAAGCTATGAATGTGTTAGGTGAGAAAATTCTTAAAGACGCAATGCGACACTACTTACTGAAATTTTTCATATCTATGTTTGCTTTTCTTTTTTGATTATCATTACAAGACGTCTTATGCTATGTATGTTGCTTATACATCGATTATAAATATCATTCATGATATGTATGCTATTAATTATGCTTCAATTAACGGCAAACATGTTCCACATCAAACACATATTAACATCTCATACGAACAAGCAGACACTTCAAAAATTTAAATGTAATGAAAATTATCATTATATATTTAAAATAGAATTTAAAATAGAATAATGCGAAGATATATATTCGAATATTTTTATTGAAGAAAATAATACAAAATTTCTTTTTTGATATTTCAAATTGGAAGCAAGGACAGAAAGACAATGTGTAATTATAAATATAACATTCTATCGTTATATAAATAAGATATTCTAAATTCACGTATTATATTGAAAAGCGATATTTCATGAATTGTTTGAATAGTCATGAACTTGTGATGTACTGTATGCATTGAAAATGGTTTTTCCAACTTTAATACTTATGATTAACTTTACATTAAAGTCTAATAAATTTGAATGATCAAATATTTGAACTTTTAATGTTTTCATTATTCATGAAAAACTATTATAATTATCATTAAATTTAAATTTATAAAGGTGAAAA
>JABFQD010000552.1:0-24613 GCA_022817045.1 Psix sp. ZL-2020
GAGGGGGGGTGGGGGGGGGAGGGAGAGAGGGAGGGAGAGAGAGAGAGAGAGAGAGAGAGAGAGAGAGAGAGAGCGATAGCTTGAACGAAAACGCCATTTACTCGCAAAGAAAACAAGAAAAACCAAAAAGCAGGGTCCGTAGGCAAGCGTACGGGGCCAGCGGTCATGCTAGCATATTACATGGATCGTACTTACCGGGTCTTACGTTGTTACGGGCCTGGAAACGGCCCCGCCATGGCGGCTCCCTCCTCCCGGCGGCGCCGGTCGCTTCAGCCACACATTTCGGCTCCTATTCGGCCTGACAAGTCACTCGCGCACCGCGCCACAGTTGCCGGCGAGCAACGCCACTTACCACTCGTTTTCTCCACGAAAATCCCGACCAAAACACACTTTTTTCGGATCACAAATCTGTTACCACCTTTCCGCGCCAATGCACCGAAAAAGAATCCTCTTGCGCATGCCCGTCGCGCTGTTTTCTTTCCCGCGCGCTCGCGCCTCTCGTGGAATCTATCAAAATCGGTATCGATCTAGCGATGTCGCTATCTATTCAGTAATGAATGATTTCATTCATTACAAAACATAGATGCTTTTACTTTTCTACGCACTTAATCAATCTGATAATCGCGACGAAATTGCCGGTTGATTTGAAAACATCGTTTTAAAATGAACAGTGATAGTAGTTTGAGGGATGTAAGTATTTTATCTAACATATATTTATTAAGAATGGATGGATATTTTTCTTTTTAAATTCCTTAATTATTTTTATATAATAATATATAATAACCACGTTTTTGGATGGAAATCGACAGACTTCTGAACATAAACGTCAACGATGACGTTTATGTTCAGAAGTTCTTGTTATATGTTATTCAAATAGCAGACGAATATAATCGTCTGCGAGAAGAACGACGCCAACTCGCCGATGAGCGACGCGAATTAGAAGCTCTGCACCGAGAAAATGTATGTCGCGAGCCGAGGAATGACCGTCGTGTTCCTGAACCGGGAAATGAGGTTGAGCAGCGAAATCAAGAACGTCAAGGAAATGATCGTCACGCGCTCAGGAATGAGCGTCATCCTGGACCGATTAGGCAGAGGAACAACCCTGTTCGTTATGAACAGCATGTAGGCGGTAATAATATAATAATATTGTATTTGTTAAGTTCTATTTTTGAGCTTTTGAAAAATCTAATATCTTTATCATATTACATGTGCTTTCTGTTTTTTTTGTTTGGAGATACAGAGTCAAATCAAATAAGTTAAGTCCAAAATAAACTCTTTATTTTGTAATATATCTTCGAAATTTCTCTTTCAAACTTTGAAAATTTTTCAAAATATAAAAATGATATATTTAAAACAATTAAATTAAAATTAATTATTTTTATTCATTCATTTCTAAAGATAACATTTTAAATTTAATTTCTAATTGAAATGAATATTTTAATCAATTCGATTTTATATATTTTTATAAATATAATGTTTTTTTCAGAATATTCAAGTTTTAGTAAACTAAAAAGGAAACGGTTTTCAAACTTTTTTACGAGTTGTCTTCTTCACCTTGTTTTTCCGAAAACTATGGAAACCCTAGTGGAGGTCGCCGTGTCAGGAGACGTCAAAATCAACATTTCGAAAGCAGCGATGATTCTAACCAGGAGAACGAAGATAGAGATAGGGATAATCAATAGATTTCAACGTTTAAAAGTTTAATAGAAATTTTATTAAAAATAAGTACTATTAAGTCTTAGCTAAAAATATGATTTTGATTATTGATTATTTAAGAAATAAATATGTATATAATAAAAGTTTTACGCCGACTTTTATTCATTCAAATCCCAATATAACAATTCTTATTAAAATGAAATTAATGTTACTATTATTGATAAATATAGAATTTATTTCAGCGTAATTTAAACAGCGTATTGATATTGATCTTGTGCGCATGCGCCTTTATTGTATATTTAGCCATACTCATGGCAGCACTGCAGTGTTTCCACTTGTCTAGTCAGTTGGTTGTCAACTTTGGTGCGGAATCATTGTCCAAATCAGCTGATTGCCATTTTACGTTTACTACAGGGGTCACAATATATTGTGCACTTGATTATTGGATTATAATCAAATCCTTGACATGTTCATGAATTTTCATGATTAAAATTTAGGTCTTTTCAGAGATAGTTGTAAGTTTTCATTTTGTTAGCATTATAACCTTAAAACAAAACTTTCATCTTGAAATTCTAATATATTTCAATTGCATTAATTTACTTCCAGTTTTCAAATTTGAGTTTATTTCAACTAACGCGTGGAAAATTTGAGTTTTACTGACTTAACGTACTTTTACTTCATTTAATGAATCAACTCAAGTGAATGCATTTCAATTCTTTTTTATATGCATTTGCATTTTTTATAGGCATTTACATTTTTTATATGCAAGAACGATTGACTGTTTTTGTTTTTTATTTGAGCAAAAATAATTGTTTTTGGCGGTTCATTTAGAGGGTATCACTTAGAAAAATGCATTCAATTTATTTTACACAAAGTATTGTACATAGTTTCAAAATCGTTTCTTCAATTAATATTCAAACAATTATAAATAGAGGTTAGGTAGCTTTACACAAGTATTTAGATTATAATAATTAGTTTTATTATTATAATTCATGGTTTCATATTCTAAATAGATATAAATTCATACAAGTGATGAAAGTTGCTATAAATGAAACAACAATATGAAAGGTGTTTATTTCAGTAAATCTATATAATAAACTAAAATATCTTTAAAAAAATTTCCTGAAAAATCACCAAGCTAAAAAATTATATATGTAAAAAAACTATTGCTAGAAGTTTGCAAAACAGAAACTCTTGTTGTTAAAATAAAATTTCGTGAATTTGATTATATTATAGTTTATATGAAATGTTCCTGTGTTTATCAGTGACTTCACTGTATTTTTGTAGATTATTTTTTTTAAAAAATTGATAAAAAGATTTATTTACTACTTTTAAAAGAGGATGCCATAATTGTTGGATCTCTACCTTGTCAGCAATTATTTACTAAAGTTAAATTATTCTTTGTTTCTACTAAATAGATATACATAAATAATTACAAAGGACCTCGCATACTTTAACTCAATGAAAGGCCGGTTTGAGTAAAATTGATTTTCAAAATGATGATATATAGGATTTCTAAACCATCCTGATAAAAATACCTTTCACTAAAGCTTAATTTTCATTCTAAGTGTGCAGGGTCCTTTTTGTCAGATAATTTTTCACTAGTTATTTAATATAATTTTTTGATTAGTGAGATTCACCTGATAATAAATTAATTCTTTAATTAGAAACAAAACAATCAAAAAAATGTTATCTAAGTTGTGAAATTGAAATTAAATAAAAAAAAGGTGAAAGTCGTCTGAAATACTTATAAAAATATTTTTTTATTTCTAACGAAAACATATTTGGCGTCAAAACAGCCAATTTTTGAAATTTATGGCATTCTCATCTTGAGTAGATATTTTGTCACATTTGGTAACGGAAAATTTGAATATTACTAATTGGTACAATGTAGATGTTTCTTCAAAATTGTATTTTCAATTCATTCTTTATTCTTTTTGTTTTTTAATTATTTTATTTTTTTTAGGTCTTGGATCCGTTTTCCATTTTACTAAATTTTATAGTATCGTGCTCCAAGTATAATAAAACTAAATACTTGTTGCAGCATTTTCAAATTCGTTTACTCCGAGATTTTTATGAACTTGTAGAAGCATTTAGCTCCAAGACAGTTATCTTGTTGTAGCTTTTATAATTTAGATTTGAAAAAAAATTTTTTAGCTTAATAACATTTTTTTTTACAAAAATCACTTAAAATGAGTTCATACGGTTTTATACCGTTTCACGAAACACTACGCGATGAAGATATTTTGGAAATTATGAGTGGTGAAACTTTAGCACAAATACATGTGGCGGCATTTTGGTCGATATTCGAGATGAAAACTCAGTATAAATGTCAAGGAATACGTTCGTGGGAAAACCCTGAATGTATAACTGCAGCAAGGAAAGATTTAGATTATATACAAATTATTCATTTGCCAGGGCATTACGTATGTTGTTATTATGATACAATGAATGTTTATGTTAGCGTACGGTATCAAACAAAATAATGTTAAGTATGAACATACTGTGATGAGACCTCATTTAATCAAACTGATTACAACTTCAAGCATTGAACACTTTCCTCAACAAGTAGAATCTGATGATTATAAACCGATTGATATTCCTCCATTGAATACAGCATTATAAAGAAAGAACCAAAAACTTGAGTAACAGGCAAAGAGACTTTATGCTAAAAAAAGTTCCAAAAGTAAAAGTCTAGTACCAGTGAAATCAGTGACAATAACTGTACCAGAAAAAGAACCTGCAAAAATATTGGACAAAGTATCGACAAATAATTTTATAAACACAATCATTAATGCAGAACTTGATTCATCAAAGGTATTTTCTGCTGAAATTGATTACCCTAATGCACAAGATGCAAACAATGATTTTCAGGAAGTAAAAAAAAGAAAGTTTAACAAAAGCAATTCTCAATATAAAGAAGCGAAGAAAATGAAAATCGAAATTCTTGATGATCGTTCTATTAGCACATACAACAAATTTTCAGTTTTAGAACATCAAAATGACAGTATCAATGCAACGCGAATCCGGCGATAGTGATGCATGGTCAAAAAGTTTCAAAAAAAAAATCCAAACATCGAAGTTCATTCTCTTGAGAATAACACACAAACCACGATTAAAAAATTTCAAAGTCCAGTAGATGTTGATGCTTTTCTGCCACATTCTGATGAATTTGATCAGCCATGCAACTTTCAATGCAATAATTCTGGTTTTCCGACGGTCGAGAGCAAGAAATATAAGAAAAATAATTCTATGCTTAAGAAATCAAAATTTTTAAGCCCTGTAGCTTCTAATGATTCTGTAATTTGTACGCGAAATAAATTTTTGGTTTTAGCAGATCTTGAAAACAATGCAAAGAAAGAAAATGAAAATGATCTCATGGAAAAATATACGAAACCATCAGATGAAATTCAAAAGCAAAAGGTTAACAACGAAGGAAACACAATTCATACATACGAAGAACGTATAGCAAATAATCGTGGACAAACAAAGAAACGTAAAAATCGAAGGAACAAAACTTGCAAATGGAAAAATCGAATATTATCAACTTTTCATATTCGTAAATCATCGGAAAAATTCATTCAGCAAATGAGTGAAAAATAAGTACTAAAATACCCAGAAAAAAACAGTCGTTTAGAAGCTGAAAAAATATTCAAGTGGTGCATGGTTGGTAGAACAAACAGTTATTGTCGTGCAAGGAGAACATGGAAATCGTTACAAAACAAAGCGCAAGTTGGTATTACACGGGGAAATAAGTGTGACTCTAGTATTAACAATATGATAACAGCTTTATGTGGACTTTCTAAGCATAGTAATAAATCCGAAGCATTTTTTGCAAAAATTTTTTACAATTTGAAAATATCATTAAAAAACAATGAAAAATCAACTAATAATACAATGACATTAAATGAGTTCGGTCAAATCACTAATATACTACCTGCAACAACTCGTATTAAGAACAAATATAAATCGAAAATATAGGTGTGTGATAAGTCAATATGTAGAATATACAATGATCGTGATTTGATCAATCACTACAAACAATTTTTAATCCAGCTCGAAAAATCGAAATTCAGTAATATTAAAATATTTATAGAAAACGTGAAACATTGTCACCTTCCTCACGCTCAACTTTCAATGAATGGTCTCCCAGAAAGTTGTTATGACGATTTTAAATCCTACCAATCTCAGTTCATAAGTACTCTCACATTATCTCCACATTTTCCGCAAGATAGAAATATAAAAACGTACGTTAATACAATTCTTAATGAAATTAATAGCATCAATAAAATTGACGAAGCGTTTAATGAAAACGATATCGACTATTTAGAAACCGCATACAAACATATTAAAAATAACATAAAATGTTCCACTCAAGATGTTTATACGGTAATAGATTCAAATAAAGATAATATAATAAACACACACGAAAATGCTTTTGCGGCATTAAAGAAACGGTCACAAGATGTTCCTATTTATCCATGTGTTTCATGTGAAAAGCTATGTTTCGAAAAGATGTAACTAATATTGGTAATTTTCGAAAACCATTAGAAACAAAATCTTGGTTGAAGCTTATGAAATTTACTTGGCTTTTAATTTAGATTGTGATTTCGTATGTACTTATTGTTTACAAAATTTCCGTAATGATCGAATTCCAGCTGCTTGTATACTTAATGATATGGTAACCAGTGAACTACCTCAAGAAATTAAAATTCTCAACAACCGTGAAAGAGTTTTGATTCAAAGAGCAAAAGCATTTCAAATTGTACAGTGAATGGGAACAGTAATAAATAAAAATTTGCCTTCTAAGCGTAAAATTCCTAAAGTCAAAGGTCGAACTTTCCATTTGCCGTTACCTTCAGAAGAAACCATCAAAAAAATTTGTCTTGACAATCAAGCTATCAATAAAGAACATGAATTTTACATATTAGTACTTGGTTTGCCAAATAAATCAAAAATCATATAGGAAGATTTAGTATACGTTAAACAAGTTTTTAATGTACTGAAATAGTTAAAAATAAACAATCCATTGTACCAAAACATAAATTTGCCTGAAAATAGTAGTGATTTATTAAAAGACTTTCCAGAAGATGACTTTGTATATAAAATAGATGAAGATGGCGAAAATGAAATAAAAGAAGGATTTCAAGGATTTGATATAAAAGATACCGAAAATAAGGTAGAATTTGCAAAGAAAAATAAAATACATGAAGAAAATGATGAAGAAAAAAAACTCTATAAGCACGATGAAAACAATGATAAAAAATTCCAAATGAAACATGTAAAAGAAGATAAAAACATAGAAAGTATTATACAAGACCTTCAAAAAGATGACTTTGTATTTGAAATAGATGAGAATGAAGACGGCGAAAATGAAATAAAAAAGGGATTCAAAGGATTTGATATAAAAGATACGGAAAATAAGTTAAAATTTGGACAGCAAGATAAAAACAATGGTGATAAATATCAAAAAAATGATGTAAAAGAAGATAAAAACGAAGAAATTAATATCAAGCAAGCAATGTTAACTCAAATGTCACAATCTGATGATTTTTATGAACAATACACCATATATCCAATGAATGAACAAGGAATAAATGAAACTGCAACAAGTTAATACCAGATGCTAAAGGTCTATGATGCTCCCTTGGATGATCGATTGAAAACTCTAGATTTATTATGTTTTTCCTGACTTGTTTCCTAATGGAGTTAATGGTCAACATGCCGATCGTCTTATCAAATTATCAGAATTGGAATTTATCAAACCTAAACTAAAATCGAAGCATTCTCGATTTCGTCTGAATTGACAGTACTTATTTTTTTCACTCCATAACAACAACTTGAGACAATTGAAAGCTGGTATTTATCCTAAATTGAATGTAACTAACCCTTTGGAACATTACACTGCTGGTACTTATTTAGACTCACTTTCGAAAGAATTACTTGAATCAGATTTAAATACAATATTTTCAAGGCTAAGAAATACAGAGCAATATTGGAAAATACCTAGAAATAATTTATACTGTATGATAGATCATTATGGACCAGCTACTTGGTTTTTAACACTGAGTCCTGCAGAATGGTTATGGTCTGATTTAATTCATTATATTCGTAAGGTGAACAAACCTTTGTTTGATAAAATACCTGATGTTGTGTTAATAGCATTGGATCCTGTCTCTGTTTCGAGGTTCATTGATAATAAATTTCATGCTATGCTTGACTTCATTTGTTCTGATGATAAACCTTTGGGTGAAATAGAACATTTCTTTTGGAGGCGAGACTATCAAAGTAGAGGCACACAACATTTTCACATGTTGCTGCGGGTTAAAGATGCACCTATTCTAGGTGAGTCTACTAATGAAGATGTTGCTGAATTTATACTGAAACATGCAACATGTCGAATACCAGACAAAAATATTTCTCCAACTTTAAATGAGCGAGTCCAAAATCACCAAGCTCATCGACACAACTCTTACTGTATGAGACAAAAAAAAACCAAGGCAGGTTTTACTAGTGTATGTCGATTTGGTTTTCCAAGACCTGTTACGAATAAGCTTGCTTTAAGAGATGCAGTTACATCTGCAGCTGGTCGCCAAACATTACAAAGTAATTCGCGATTGTATGATCTTCCAAGAAATAAAGAAGAAGAAAATATCAATGACTATAATCCCGCCGTTCTATTAGCTTGGGAAGGGAATATGGATATTCAATTTTGTGGCGAAGTGTCCAGAACTATATCTCGATATATTACAAAATATGGAACAAAACCTAAAAAAAGTAATATTGCTCAAGATACATTTCAAAATAGCATTGAATCAAACTCAAAGATACGTATTCGGTTGTGGAAAATAGCATTACGTATGCTAACCAATAGAGAATGTGGAGCTTTAGAAGCTGCAGATACTTTATTAGGTTTGCCGCTCTATGGAACCGATAATAAAACGACTGTCAAATGGGTCAACACTAACAAGTTTAAAAATAAAGAGCTAAAATCCTACACTGGTACACAATTACTGGATAAAAATTCTACAGACATTTTTTGTCCCAACATGGTAGATGATTACTATCCGAAACGTCCTGCAACATTAGAAACATGGTCATTGTATGACTTTGTTCGGTCGTTTGATTATCAAAAATTCAAACCGAAAGATACTACTGTAGAAACCTATAAAATTGAGGATTTTTATATTAAAAAAAAAAGCATCCATATTTAATTAATGATTTTAAATATAATGTTAACGTTCAGCCAGAAAAATTCTATCACTCGATTTTATTTTTGTTTAAATCGTGGAGAAATATGGAAAAATTAAAAGATGGATATGATACTTATGCTGAAGCATTCAATGAAGTTAAAGACAGTTCGTTAAATATATTGGAATACCACAAAAAATTGATAGATTATCAAAAAGTTTTTGAAGACATGGAGGAATTGATAAAAAATAAAATTGACGAATATGCAGAAAAGGAACCAGATGATTTTGAAGAAATGGAACATCAACCAATAGTAGCTGATTTAATTATGAAAGATTTTAAAGACATGGATGACAATGTAGATAATGACAACCTTTCTCAAATGGTGACTCAACTGAACACAGATCAAAAACGTATATTTGATAAAATAACAGAAAAAGTGACTAACAAAAACGAAATTCTAAGAATTTTCATTACTGGAGAAGGAGGTACAGGTAAAAGTTTTCTGATACAGACAATAAGATGTTGGAATAAGACAATTATAAATCAAAGAACAGCAATTACAGCTCCAACTGGAGTAGCTTCATTCAATATTAGAGGTATGACGATTCATAAATTTTTACAATTGCCAGTAGATCATAAGAGTACACCTAAATATAAAAGGTTGTCCGACATGGCTTTAAAGACTCTGAGAGAAGAATTGAAAGATACAAAAGTTATAATTATTGACGAAGTATAAATGATATCAAATGTCACGTTGATGTACATAAATTTACGATTGTGTGAAATATTTGATACTATTGATATTAAAGATGGCTGGTTTGGAAAACGTCACATGATTTTATTTGGAGATCTGATGCAATTACCTCCAGTTAGAGACAATCCTCCATATGAAAAACTTACAAGAACAGAAGTAATCAAATACTTAGGATCATTCAGCTATTCTAACGTATGGAAAAATTGTTTCGAATACGATGAGCTCAGAATAAATATGAAACAAAAGAATGACTTATCATACTCAAATTTGCTTTCTCGTTTACGCATTCGTTTTCTTAAGGACGATGATATAAATACTCTAAATTGTATAAAATTAACTTTCAAATCAACAGACATGGTAAACATTTTGAAATAATTATGTAATTATGTTAATAATTTGCCTGCGGACACAATTTGCTTACTATCAACCAGGTATATGGGTAAATCATTAAACAATGAAATGTTATCACGTCTTGAAACTGAAGAAATAAAGTTGATTGCTCATGATGCATTAGATTTTGCCCGTTTCTTATATAAAAAAGTAAAAGAATCTTTGGAAACTTATGATGTTAATGATGAAGTTGATGATGATAATTATAAAATTGATTGTTCTCATACTGGAAGTCTACCTAAAGTGATGAGCATAAAAATTGGCGCGAAAGTTATGATTACAAAGAACATTGATGTTAATTAAGGATTAGTGAATAGTACGACAGGATTTTTAAAATCAGTCAAAAAAAATCTTCATTAAACAATTTCCATTATGTATAAGTTACGTTATCACAATCCATGAATCACAAGGTATGAGCATAAATAATGCAGTCATAGATGCTGGCATGAAAATGTTTGCATGTGGACACTCTTATGTTGCGTTGTCAAGAGTAACATCGTTAGAAGGATTGCATTTGATCAACTTTGATCCAGCTTCAGTGAAAACAAGTGCTCGAGCAATAGCAGAATATAATAGACTGAGACAAACATATAGGCCAGATTTGCCTGTTATTGAAATGGAAACTGAGAACAATCTCCCCAAAATATATGACCGTCATTGGACCATATCGAAAACCATTTCTAATTGTCAAAATAATGAACAAAATATGAACAAACATAATATATCTTGAAACACATGGTGTTAATGGATCTTTACGAGGATTAATAAATGAAAGTGAAACCTCCATGTTATGTCAATTCCACATTACAATGTTTCTTTAATTGTAAAACTATTCAAATGTTACTTTATCAACTTCCGGAACATCATACTATACGGGTTTGTCTTGAGAATTATTTGGATAAAAATAGAACGGTAGATATAATGGATCTGAAAATTTTCGTCGATGAAAAATATTTGGTTCAAACCCAGGAAGATGTAGTTGAGTTCGCAAGTGATCTTTTACAAAAACTTGATAATGTACGCGCAGCAATTAAATTCAAAAGAAAATACGTTTCAATATGTCTTAATAATAAGTGTTCATATGCACAGGAAACGGAAGAGGATGATACAATTTTTCTAATACCTATACAAACTAATATCCAACGAAAAAATCGAAATTTAACTTTGCAACAGCTTATAGATAACAATAAAATACAAAAAAATCGAATAGAAGGTAAATGTTCTAACTGTAGACATACATATTTATTACATAAAACTGAAATGCATTCAGTGGGGAAAATCCTTATTGTACAATTGGAATCATTCAAGGTCATAAATAATGAAGTAAAAAAAGTTACTTTCGATAATATTAAAAGCGTTTCTACAGACGTATTCAAAATCGTGGGTCAATCGTACTCTGTAATGGGTGCTATATTGCACCTTGGTGAGTCGGTTGATGAAGGACATTATACTAGTTTCGTTAAACATAAAAACATTTGGTATGAAATAAATGATATGAAAATTACGAAAAAGCTGGCCTAGAAACTCAAAAGATGTTTATTTACTAATTTTAGAAAGACACTCAAAAATTAAAAAAAAGACTTAAAATTACAAAACATACTAATAATATAAACTACATGATTTAATATATACATACTATATATTTAAATATGTAAATGTATTAAAAATACATTTACAACGTAAATTGATGGTAAGAGTCGTGCAGATATTCTCAAAAATAATAAAATTAAACAAACAAAACTATTTAAAGTTAAATCTATATGTTACCATATTTTTTATAAAATAATTCTAACAGAAGAATATATTTAAAAAATCAAAAATTAAAACTACAATACGTAATAAAAAAGTTAACTTGAAACATAAATTGTCAATGGAAAATGATGGTGAGAGTTTTGCAGATATTTTTCCTAATCTCAAAAATTGAAAAATCAAAAATCGAAACTATTATAAATTCTTAAAAAATGTTATTGTGAATCAAACAAATATTAACAAAACGATATGATATCTTCCAAAGTCAAATTATTTTGTATTTATTTAAACTAAAATCAAAACTAAAAACTAATGAACAGAAATTAAATAAATACAACACTCACAAAACGTTATATCTTTATCATATAAAATATATTGTCAATGTAAAATAATGGTTAGAGTTGTGCAATATTTTCCACAAAAATTGAACCTATTGGAAATTCTTAACAAATGTTATTAGAAATTAAAACAATTCTAACAGAACGATATCTATGATATGAAATCTTTCAAAGTCATACATTGTTAAAATCAAAACTAAAAAAAAATACAAAAAATGAACTCAAAAAATACATTGACAATGTAAATAATGGTGAAAGTTATGCAGATATTTTTCCCAGAAATCAAAAAATACAAAATTTTAACCAACTTTATTCATATTACGGAAAATCATCATGAATTAAACAAATTTTAACAAAACGTTGTGATATCTTCTAAGCTAAAATTATGTTGTATACATTTATAAATCAAAACTAAAAACAAATAAACACAAATTTAATGAATACAACATTCATAAAACGTGATATATCGATGTTTCGTACAAAAAAGTGTCAATTCAAATTTTTCAATTGTATTTTTAATGAGAAATTTTGAATTGACAGTTTTTTGTACAAGCCATCGATATCTTATTAAATGTACATTTAAATTAGCAAATATTACAACTTGTGCAAATGTGTTTTTTGTGAATAAGAAAGAAGGTACAAAAAATCACAGAAAACTCTTACATTTGACATAAATAAATGTTACTTTATATATAGAAACTATTTCATGAAATTAATGTACCTACTAAATCAACACAATGAGAGTGTAACAAAGATTTTAATCAAAAACCTAATATTCACTTATTGCGATTGATTCAGATACTGGGCGCTGTGTCATAATAAAGTTTACACGCAAAAATTATGACTTGTTCATATTAATGAAAGGCGCGAAAGCTGCCTGACGAGTTATTGAAAGATAAGGTAGGTTTTCGGCGCTGAGCAACACTATATTCTCTAGAATAGTGCAGAAAAGTATCGACATCGAGATTTGATAATTTAAATGTTATATCAAATTTAATTTATCGACCCTAAAGCGTTTATTATCTAATAGAATAAATTATTTGTATTTACAAATTCTGATACATATCATTTGATTTGACTATTCAGTATTTATTTTCAGCCATTATGATGAAATTCACTATTCGCTATTTTTTCGACATGGCAAACTTTTTCCTAACATTTTCTTACGATGTTCTGTTTTATCGACTACTTGAAAATATAAAAAAAGAGATACTTTACGCTTATTGCCAATTAAACACCAAAATAATTTTTCAACAAAAATAATAATATAATACTGTACAAGAGTGAAATGTAACGAGCCATGGTATGTGTCATCCTTTTTCTTTCGAGAGATCATTAAATGACTAATGAACAATACTTTTCCCAAATTCTGGAACATAACTAAATAATGAGACACTTTTTTATGTTTTTTTTTTTTTGCAAGCAGCTTTTAACATTGATGTTGACACTTTATAATTTGTCATTATTATTTAATGTGCCATGCCTGAGCAATGGGACATTCTCACGCTTGAGTTTTGCGCGTTATAGCAAAATTTGGACGTTTAATGCCAAATTGTGAGATACTGAGTTCGCTGTTCCCACAGTCTTACCATGAGAAGTAGTGGACTATTTTCTATCCTTTTTTGGTAATTAATCGTGTCCGTTGCATACAGAGAAAGTCTTTAAATATCACCTCTAATCGGAATGAGCGCGACTCTACAATTGACATCTTTGCAGTACACATCTTTTTAACCACCGCGAATTATACAGAAGTGATGCTCCAATAAACATAGCTGTCACAAAAGCGCCAAGTAATTTTAGTATTGAACATCCTTACACACACACACACTCGATCACCCGCAATATTGCGGACGTTACAAATGGTATAAACTTATCTTAAAACAGCTCTTCACTATGTTGAATTTTTTCTTAATCTTAAATCTCATTCTGCTCAGTAAATAAGAAAACATCACAAAATAAATGAATCTTCCAAACTTTTATAATAAATCAGTTAATAACGCAAAATTGATACGTTTGTTATTTTGAATATTTTAATATTAATCAAAATTAATTTGTGTTTGGGGGAATTGATAAAGTAGGGTCTTTTTCAATTTATGTTAATGAAATTTTATCTGTTGTTTTTAAGTTTATAAAATGAAGGTAATAAGTATTGCGTTGTAGAATTTGTGACAAAATTTCTGACTTAATTGATGATCTTACATGTTTTTTTTATTAATTGTGTTGGCGATACACTTTAAATTGAAAAAAAAGAATAAAACATACCGCGGCTCGTTATTATTTTACCTTTACAAGATTTTTTTGTTTTAAGCTTTTTAATATATTATTAATCAAGTTTTACGATTCTTAATACTGATAAGAAAATATTTTTATTTGGGATGAGGAATAAATTAAGTTCTAGATATGATGAATCTTATGAAATTGTATTTTGTGTTTGAAATTAGTTTGAAATTAGTAATTAATTTTAAAGTCAATATACAAAAATTTCGTAAGTCGATTACGTTTCAGAATATAAAGAAAATTGTTTTTTGTTTATTTGATGATCTCACATCTTTGTTTATTAAATAAGTTTAATGTACGGTCCTTAGGAAAGAAAGAATGATTGTATTTTCAACAATTCCAAAAATTAAAATCAAGAGTATCCTTTTGACGAAATCCTTTTCATTAAAATAAATAATAACAAAAAGTGGGAAAAAATTGTTGCCAAACTATCTTTATTGACTTAACTGTTTAAATATTTTGCGACTCAGGGCCCTCGGAAATTTATTCTGGTCCTGAGAAATATAACTTAGAAATTCGTTGAAAATTAAAAGACGTTAAATTTCGACACCTTTTTCGGTGCGAGGTATTCACAAACACGCATTCTCGCTATATGTGAACAAAGTGCCTAGACAAGGACGTACAAACATTCTATTTCCAGTTTCAAAATACTCGTCGGATAACTCGCATCAACTTTTGGCCCGCGAGAATCTACTTTCTGAAATAAATTAAGTTTGATACGCCGTTGCAGTTATTGATGCTCCGCATTGTTTCTTGACTTGCTCCGCTAGCCAAGTTTTTTGCTTTTTGCTTAAATTTTACTTTAAACGTATTCTCATCGCCGCTGCAGCAGATCTTCCGACCATTTCCTGAACATCAACAACAACAAACAAACAAATTAAAAGTGTAATGATTGCGCAAAAAAATCAAGTTACTGATTTTTCTATGTAAAATAATATAATTTTTAATATCATCGTAATTATAATAATGTAGGAACCTTTTTTTAATTTTCGTCAAGAAAATTTTAATCATAATTTTACTTGAAACAAATCTTTACATTGAAGTACAATTAGAAAACCTCCTTTTACAGCTATTATACTATAGTTCGTAATACTATATAATCTTATCTCACGTGCATTTAAACGTTGATCACGAAATGTATGTCTCAGCACATCGTCTTCAGAGTTAGGTTCACAATATTGTCTATATGAAGTAGATCTGTCCATATTTAAATCACAAAAATTCGTAAAAAGTAATTATGTTACACATAGTATGTAGTTTACATGAATATTAGTGTCACAAAGGAAATAGTAAATATTAAACAATGGTTGGCTACCACGATGTCTAATCAATAATGTCTAATCCATAATGTCCAAAATTGACATTAAATTGTTTTTGATGTTTATGCATTGAATCATCCACATGTTTATATAGTGACTGAAAACTCTGAGGTATCCAAGAAGATCCTTTTTGTCATCGGTGTTGTAGTCATTGTAACTGTTAACGACGTTGAAAATTCGATCTTCATTAATTTCGCGCTGGGTGTTTTTTTTTCTACGAACGGGCTAACCCAAGTCAAGCTGTGTAATCATAACGTCTGTATCATGTTGTTTTTTCTGTAGCTCACGAAGGAACGCAAATATCAAAGAATGACTACTGCCAACCACAACGTTTAATCGATTGTACCATTCCTCTAACAGGTTTTTCGTGCACTGATTTCACCGTAGTATCGCCGTGTATTGATTTCACAGTGCTGGATTACACCTCGCAGGTACAGCCTTCCTCCTTCCTCGTGCCTTTTTTTTCGTGGACGTAAGTGGCTCAAAAATACTCCCCAACTTCTACCAAATCTGCGGATAGCCAGTTCATTAAGTTGTCACAATGTCGTACCACATTATCAACCAGCATGAAAGCCAATGCACATAGCATGTGCACTCCCTTTCTAATATCCGTGTATTCGGTGTACTTTTTCTGTAATCCTTTTTTTTAACATACCCGTATACAGACTGAGCTGGGTAAAACGAACATGCTTTTATTACAGGGCCATAAATTGTCACAATTTGGACTATGTGTAATATTTTGTCATATGCAACTTGTGTCTTGTTCGTCATTAACGCTTACAGGTAAGGAAGTGCAACTTGTTGTTCCGCACCACGCTAAGATTGTGTGTCCCAAAATATTGACCAAAATATTTGGTCCATGCATGGAGAAAAAAATTTGCAGGAACAACCCCAGTTGTGTTAAATATTAGTATAAATTATAGTAAGAACAGCATCAACTGAATAACACTTTTAAAATGTGCAATAATATGATAATAAAATGTTGTCAGGTGTCACTTCTCTTATTTACATGAAAAGTAACCTATCAATCGCTATTAACTACTGAACTACGACAGATTCAGTAGGCCCGTTTCGTAAGGAAACCGTTACATTTTGTATATAAAAAGAAATCGACGAATTTTTGATGACTGTTTTGATGATTAGATGGGAAATAACAAATAGAAGATGACAGGCGAAGTAGACATTTGATGTTTGAATGTGTTAAATAATAGCATTCTTTTTGACACTTTCAACTAAAGAATTAGTAGACATCACATCCCATAAGACATTATGGATTAAACATTACTTTTACCATGCTATTTCTATTCTAATGTTGTACTATGCGTTGTCATTACTATTCCATTGCTTAGCCATTACCAAGCCACTATTTTGCCTTGCTTCGCCATTGCCATGTCATAACCTTTATTTGATCATGTCATAATCATGCTAAGGCCATGCTATCCATATATCATACCCATTTCGCTTCATTTATATTCGTGTTGACCTGAAACCGTACGATTTTTCTCGTTAGCACTGAAAGAAGTACGAAAATGCAGCACGATTTGTGATCGACCATAACTTTGCCATTTTGTATCGGATAACAAAAATTTGTTTCATTTTGTTTAGAAAATGATACATTTTCATAATCCATCATAAAAAGTATGGATTATACGAGTAAATTTTTTCCTCGTACATATTCAAAATTGATAAAAATTTTAAGTTAAAAATTTTTTCAGTTTACGGATTATTTACATACAAAATATTAATTTTTTGATAACTTTTTTCATAGAATCCTGAAAGAGGAGATTTCAAAATTTAATTTGTCAAAAAAATTACCGTTTTCTATTAAAAAGTACAAAAGATGTAGACGGTTGAAAAATGGAAAACATTGACCTCGGCTAGGTGGCTTTTTTTGGGCTCAGTGAATTTACAGAGAAATTATTTTATTTGCACATTCAAAAAAAATGAATAACACGCATACATAGTTTTTTATATTTCATCGCCAATGGAGAATAATGGAAATGAAAATATAAAATAAAAGCCAACCACACCTATATATAATGAAAACTGAAAGCATAAAAATTATATCAAGCTACCACACTACCTCATATAATCTTTAATGCTTCAACCACCTTAAAAATGAATCTTCAAGTCTGCTATACCGGAGTCGGTGCCTTTTTAAGTTATAATTTTTTCATGAAGAATTAAATATTCTAAACTATACAAGACCATTTTTTAATTATGGGAGAATATTATGGTAAAAAAAGTTAATTTTCAATTCGTAGTTTTGGCTTATTATCCTCCCCCGTTGTCTGTAATAAATATGCATCAAGAAAAAGTGGAGGAGGATACTCAGCTCAAATTACAAATTGAAATTATTTAATTTTATTATTAACAGCAGATTTAAAGAATCACCTTAAACTATCTCTCGAACTTGCAAAGTGAATATTTTTGCAGTGTAATATTTATTAGAAAAATGAGATTCGAGAAAGTTCATTTTGCAGTAAACAGACATATTATGATCGTTCTTATTGATGCTCTGAAGAATTTCAATCCAGAACATTAAAATAATTTCGAATCAAATCATACTTATATGGTTCTAGTTCGTGGGAACAACGTGTACATGCGTGCAATTATAGTTGCAATTGGTGGTAAGTTTGGAATCAATTAAGTATTTCGTTAATTTGAAATACCTTTAATGTTCATTAATTTAATCCATCGATACAATGCTTATCAATGCAGGATTTATTTTTAAAGTAATAATACATTAATCCTAAGTTTCTGAAAGAAAAGATATTCAACAAAATCGAAACGAAGTATTTATTCGCTACGAATTATTATTTTTTACTTGAATTGTAATTAAATAAAATTAAAAAAATTATCATCAGTAAGGACATTTTTATATAAAATTGATTATGAGATAATAACATGTTTATAATTTTTGTTAGTTTTTAAATTTAGAATTATTTAATTGTCTGATTGATATTACAGTTTTTAAAAGCTATATCATGCTTTCGACACAATATTTTTTATATTGTAAAAAAAATTCGTTTTGAAAGTCAAGAGTAAACAATTTTTACGTTTCTTATGTTTTAGACAAAAAAAATTAGTGTTTCAGTTTGATTATTAAAGAATTAAGTATTGTAATTGATTGAATGAAACATACAATTTATTATTGATCTATTGTACATACTTGAATAAAAATAATTTTATTATTTATATTCCAGAAACTGAATCAGCTATTGAGGAAAGGGAAAAAGTAAAAAAAGAAACGAAAAGAACATGTTTTCCATCGGCAAACTATTAAAGTTAGCATCTAGATCAAAAGAGCAAAAACGAAAGAAACACAGAAAGGTATATTTTCAATAAAAATATTTTTTAGGCCTACTTTTATTAAATAACAATTTTTTATTTAGATGAATTCGAAAACAAAAATCTCGGAACTCATTATCTTCAAATAGAGAAGACATTACTCCATAAATTCAGTAAAAGTACAAAGTTTGCGTCTATTCAAAGACTCGAATGGTACAGATGATACAGATGGTAATACAGAAATGAAATATGCAAATTTACATTTTTACAGAAAAACTAAATTTTATTTCATCTTTTTTAAGTGCATTTCTTTTATGTGAATATATTTTTATTAAATGTCTTTTTATTCAATTAAAAATACTTGCATACAATACGATCTTATTAAAAAATGACTGTATGTATAATTGCTTAATTAATACGTAATATTATGAAATGATTATTTGAAAATAAAATTTATATTAAACTGATATTAAATTTTCAATTTGTATTTACAGGCGTCGGTTCTCATAACTTAAATGATGCAAAAGTAGAAAAACTGCAAGTTACTGGGACCGACGGGTACCATGGTGCAGGAATCGCTGAGCAAGGACATGCGCATATCGGTGCAGAAACCTCTGCCCAAGGAAATGCGAACAACGATACAGGAGCCACAGTGCAAGGACATACGCACATCAGTGCAAGAACCTCTGCTTAGTTTGGCACAAAACAAAATCGGTATTCTTCAAGATAATTTGCATGGTAACGTGCAAAACAATGCTGAAATGTGTCAAGGAGCTAATAAGCATGTGACGACTGGAACCGATAATACCTTAGATGAAGATTTTCGCGCAGGTTTGTAATAATTACTAATATTTTATAGAAGTCAGATTTCCAAAAAATATTTCTGATTAGATGTTCTATTCAAGGAAACTGAATTTCTTCTGTTCATTTTTTAAGTATTTGTTACATATTTTTTTTTATTTAGATACAGTTTTGAGATTCATCGATTTCATAGAAATTATTTCTTCTATATTTCTGAAAAAAATAAACCAGAGTGATTTTCATTAATAGTTTTTGATCATTTTTATAATTTGTAGCCAATAAATTCATCAAAAATATTAAAAATATTTTAGGCTTTTTCGTCTACCACCGAAAATCTAACGCAAATCTCTATGGCAACGCGATGCGCAAATCAATTTTGATTTTTAGAAATCAATTAGTTACTACAGAATTTTGTAACTCTGACGATATATGTAATGATAATGCTGCAACTGTTATACGACCCAACATCAGAGCCGATAATATTCGTGCCCAAATAAAGAATCGTTACCAGAAATGTCACGACAGTCCTTTTTTGATATTTATCAAAAGAACGGACGATAACCTTAAAAACGACGTAAAAAATATCTCAGACCTCTTTTTTGGTAAAACATTGACTAAAAAATTTCTAGAAATCACGTCTGATTTATTCAACTTGAAGAAATCAGGCAATTTCCATTTTTCGATAACGTTTGGAACTGATATGGGGACCAACATATTTATTGATACTTTTAATGACTCTAAAGTCTTTTGCGATCAAGAATGGTACGCTTATATACCAGACTTCAAGGTTTCCTACACAGAGGTACTCGGCCCTATCGATCATGAGGATATATCCTCCCAGGAAATTCTGAAAAACATCAAACCAATGAGATCAGACTATGAATGGTCAAATCCAACTAAAGTAAAACGTATTTAGAGATATATTAAAAATAGCGAAGGCTTCAAGGAAAAAAAGAATACCAATTTTTTCAAAATCTGTTTCCCTTCTAGGAACATTACTAACAAAGTTACACTGTATAGCAAAATTTTGTATTTAAATCCATATGTTTAAAAGGTAATTAGATGTAGCATTTACCAACGCTTTGGACATTTAGCATTTTAACCTCTCACAACACAAATCCATCGGAGTGATATTTTTAGACCTAAAAAGCGCCTTTGATAGACTTGATCCATTTTTGCTATGCAAAGTCTTAATCCGTATCGGTTGTCCAAAAAACATAGTACTACTAATATACAATATCATTAAATTTAGGATATACTATGGGTTCTCGGATGGTCTTCCTGTGGGTAGCGGCTGTGCTGAGAGAGGGGTACCTCAAGGCTGCATATTATACACCGACGATATTGTCATCTATTCTTCATCAATAAATATTTTAGACATCTTCTTTAACTTAAACGATTCTCTTGAACAGCTGCATTCATATTTCACGCAACAGTCGCTAGAACTAGCCCTCGAAAAATCCAAAGCAATGATTTTTAGTAAACGAAGCACAACAGAATTTATCAAAAAAAACAATTTATCTTTTCACATCAATAAAGATATCATAGAAATTACCAAATGCTTCAAATATTTAGGATTTTATATTGACGATAAACTGTCTTGGTCCAGACATATTAAAGAAATAAAAAGAAAAACATTAAACGCTCTCAATATCCTCAAGTATCGGTAGCATCAAATGGAGAATGCACCCTTCTGTGATGCTTACCATAACGAAAGGCCTGATCCGATCACATCTCGACTGGGGAGGAATTTTATTCGGTGACTGCAGTAACAATTTGAAGCTATTACTGGATCGTCTATAATTTGCGGGCGTGAGACATTTTTTGGGTTTGATGAGAACCACTCCGACAAATGTCCTTCTTCACCTGGGGGGTGAACTTCCATTGGAAGTGGGAAGAACCTTTATGGCCAGGAAATTCTTATGCAAAATATGGGCTCAAAAAAGCACCCTCCAAAAACCATTTTAAATCATAACTGCACAACTTCACAAAATATTTCCAATAATGCTTTTTTTCATCTTCTCCGTTTACAAAAATATCAAAGGACATCTTAACGCTATTATTTTTCAAAAATTCATAGAATCCCATAGCTTTAATTTTAATACAAGAGTCGGCAAAATTTACAAATATATTAACTTTTGTATTGGCATCGATATCAAAAAATGCTTTAATTCGAACAGATACTTTAAAAAACACGTACTAGACAAGTAACAAACATCTACTTTTATATACACAAATGGTAGTAAGAAAAGCGATCCTAATAACTTTTTACCAATCAAAACCGGATATGTGTTTATCTGTCTCTCTTAAATACTCTTTCAAAGCAAGCATTAGAGTATCTACTCCATATTTCACGCCGAGACCTTTGCTCTTTTAGATGCTTTAAAATTTGTCCTTGATCGGAGAATTAAAGACTCCTCCATTATATCTGACTCCAGAAGCGTCCTCTATGCTCTTGAAATGAGTGATCCGAAGGGTAACTTAGTCATATATCTAATAAGATTTATCAGGATCCCACGCCATCGAGGCATTACTGGAAATGAAGAGGTTGACAAATTAGCTAATCAATCACTCAGCTTACCAAAGAATTTGAGAAAACAAGTTTCTCATTCAAATGCATCAACATATTTCCAACTTATAGCTAAAAATGAAGCTGCATCACTATTCTGGAGACAAAGCCAAATCAAGGGTAAAATGTATTTCGAACTCAAACTAAACAAAGAAATTATGATTAAACCTCGGTGGCATAAGGACAAAAGAATGAACAGATCCTCAAGTTCCTTTATTTCCAGAATAAAATCACGGCATACCCGAATGAGAAAACATCTCTTCATAAAAATATTACTGATTACTCTCTATGCAAATACGATGTTGCATTTCAGGACCTCAACCATTCCTTTTTTAATTGTACTCTTTTGCGCTATGCTATCGACGATTTATATATTAAACTTTGGGAAAAGAATCAAAAAGTCATATACGATGTGAGACATATTGCTTTCAACAGAACTTATCACAATTGGATCACACTCCAGAGATTTGCAGAAGATCATGGTATTTTAATCTAACGATACATATATTACAGACAGCCTCCCCATTCGAAGGCTCCAATTCAACATTAAGCCCAACACACAACTTTAATACTGCTTGGATTTAGTTACTAGCGTACAGTCCAGTTCATAAGTCCTTGACTCTAGCCAATTAAGGCAACAACAACAACATATTGACAGTTTTGAGTGGACCGCGGCCGTAGAATACTTTTAATCAATTAATTTCGCAATTAATATTGTTACTGATGTTGTCAGTGTCGTTGATGGTTCTTCGTTCGAGTCGAGAATCTTGTCCACCTCGATTCTCCAAAAAGTCTAACGACTTCTCATTAACGGCACTGGATAATACTTCTCGAGTTTTTGTTATGATTCGGTTTTCGCGCGACTTTTCTTGCTAGCGTCCCGTTGCTCCAACCTTTGCTCCAAGACGTCCAATAATGCACATCGCCTTCGGGATTAGGATAGGTCTCAGGATAGAATTCGGGATAGGGTTTTCATCCAGTCACTCAAGCTCATGAAACAATATCAATATAAATAAGTAAATTGTTTTTGTTACAATTAAATTAATTTTGTTGAATGGCTGACTCTTTTGGTAATTTTAACGCGAACATATCATTTTGTGTAACATGCAAAATGCACTGTTACAATGTATATATTTAATGTTTTATCTTTTTCAGATCCTGACAATGAGAATATTGAGTTTTGAAGTGTGATGGATAGGAAAATAATTATGTTACATTGTTTTTAGCGACACTAAAGACATAGATTGATCAATGTTTGCCTAATGCAGCATCTATATAATGATACAATATCATATTCAATCTTATATATTTTTAACTTCGTTATTGTCAACTAACAAGGACAAGGAAAAAACTTGAGCAATCTTTCAGTGTTTCCAATGGTCGATGAGATTATAATATTCATATAATAATTCAATTTTATTAAAATCAGGTTTATTTAGGCATGGGTCGTTGGATACGTCAAGATGTTTGGAATTTAACGAATGGAGTATTGAATTCCATGTATGTAAGGTGTGTCGTGAAAGCTATATGGGGGGATCGCGTACTGATTAATCGATCTCTCGATCAAAATAGGGTGAGGATTTATCATCGAGATTGATCACCTCAAAAACAATTTACAAGTGCAGAAATCAAACTTATTAAAAGTATATTGCAGTATATATATAAACCCGCGATAAAAATTATATGAAATTATAGGGAAAGCTAGTAACATGTAATAGCATTTAAATTCGAACTTTAAATTTACGTGGGCTGTATGTAAAATTACAGCCAAGATCATATAAACATACAGGTATCAAACAAAATTGACTTGACCTTAAATGTAATTTTACATCCTGTGAATGCAAATATACCTAATACAAATACATTCTTATATTCTGTAAATTTTCATGCTCTGAGTTCTAATTTTACATACAGTTTATGTAATTTTACAGCCACAAGAAAACTGACTTGAACTTTAACGTAAATGTACAGTTCGAATTAAAATGCTATAACATTCCATTAAGTTTCCCTGTAATTGCATGTTACTTTTAACGCAGTATAGTGATTAATTATTATTATATACCATCCAACTGATTTATACGAATTTCACTGATTCGTATAAGGAATGCATCCTCTTCAATTTGACATTAAAACGGCACACGCTTTACTTTGTTATGTAATGCGTTACATTACATATTCAAAAAAAAAAAAAAAAAAAAAAAACAATAAATACAAAAAAAATGAATATAAAATCGAACAAACAAAGTAGTAGAGACACCAACTACTCCTGCACATC
>JABFQD010000553.1:0-24608 GCA_022817045.1 Psix sp. ZL-2020
GGGCAGATGGTTAGAGACACAATAGGATGCAGTTTGTAACGATGCGATGAGAAAGGTATCAGAGAAGGTAAGTAGAAGATGGTACGATGTAGAGAGTGAGAAAGTGTGGTGAAGATGAGAGGAGTGGAGAGAGGGACAGGTGGGAGAGGAAGGGAGGGGGGGGGAGGGAGGAGGGTGGGTAGGAGGTGGTAGGGATTGGGGATCATGTGCGTGAGCGAGATGAATTGGAATAGAGTAAATGAAGTAATGAAGTTTGATTGATGGTTAGCCGATGAAAGTGTGTTTGCAGTTGAAATGTCCAGCGGTGGAAGAGATAATAAAGATCCGGAGGATATAAAAATAGAAAGAGATCGAAAGTTTGAGTGGATTCAAAAGTGGAGTCGATCGTACGGAACGATCCCGTTGAATGCTGACCAGCAGAAGGACACGTATCGGAGAATGTAGACTAAAAAATAGCAGAAACACAGTTCGATCGCGGGGACACGTACACGCGAAGCTGCGGAAATGTGGGTAAATCCATATACGAGCCCGCAATAAAGTGACATAACTATCTCTCGGTATCTTCCGTCCTTGTCTTCTTTTTTCCACATATCGTGCATTGCGTCTATATTAAATGTCAATTAAAAAAAAATGAGCCGCGTCAATCGTCATTGATACTCGTACTGCGCATTTATGCAAAACAGCGCTCGTTTGTCAGACCACCGGGTCAAATCCAAAAACCCATTTCATACATGATTAATGAATATGGCTGGTTATATAACTGCAGCATATCTTAATGTACACCACACTGAAGCGAATCAAGTTCAACATGCTTGAGTCAACGCAAAGAGTAATTTAGCGTGTTTATTTTAGCTAAAACAATGATGCGCGATAAGGCCAAGCTGAGTCTTGTCTTTTCGCGGTTTGGTTAGAGTGCAGGCCTTCTTCGAGGCGAAACTTCGGATTGTAGTTCTGATGAAACGAACACACTGGATGTGTATTAGTGTGTACCATATTTGACTATCTACGGCAAACGTTCGGTTTGCAGCTCGACAAACGAACAAACACGAACGTATCTTAACAAAACAGGTGGCAATTGAAACACGAACAGAAATCACGTGACAGGCTTATCAGCGCGTTTTGTTGGGGCCCCGTTAATCGCGGTTTTCCTGGAACGGTCTGAATGTGGATAACACAGAGGCGGTGCAGCGTGGCGTGACGGCTTATTGTCACGTTTGCAGTCTCCGTCGGCGAGTGCGAATCGACGCGATGAACATACCACTTCCGGGGAGGGGGGGGCTCAATGGCGCTCAATTAAGCGGCTGAAAAGCACGCCACCTTGGCCCCAAAGTTTGCTCTTGAGCGGCCGGCGCTAATTCCACGAGTGATGTCAAAAAGTCCAGCTGACGTAACGCCAAACGCAAATAACCCGAGGTTCGCCCGAAAGCGCAGCGCCATCATCTGTGCTCTCGAAATAAAACAATGACCAATTGTAGCCAGGTGCCACAATCAATGCCCGGTATTGTTATCGACTTTGCGCCCACCTTCAGGCCTGACGAGAACAACGAAACCAGAGTTCCAAAGGGATTAGAATTTTCTATGTATCGATAAACATTGCAGAACTAGACTTGAGTTCTTTGTTGGCTGTTGCGAGCAATAAATTGCTGACTGGATTTACCAATTGGCGCATTGTTTATGAGACAGTCAGGTAGACCTGTTGCTCTTGTTTTGTCTTGTGCCGAGTTCTGTTTAATTGGCTCCTTCGAGTGTTTTCGGCGAGCGCTTCAGCGACAAAAGACTTTGTTCAATTGCTGAACCCATTTGCAATAATTGTACTCCTCTGCCTCCCTGGGAGAAACACTCCCACGATGAGCCGGAATTCTATTGATCTCTGGATCCCCCGGCGTTACACCTGGTCATCCGTCTCACAAGTACTAGCAATGGTGTGAATTTCATTTTCCGCTCGTTTCGGTTACTTCGGCTGCCGCTAGAGTTCAGTCGGACTCATTGGAGCTGTCAATTGGAGGGGTTCTGAAAGGGGGAGGTATTTGTTTTTGGTCGATGTAAGTAAACAAATGCTGGTCGACAGCTAGCAGCAATGACAGCGAAACGGAAGCGTGGGAAAGAGCGCGGGTTGGCCGGCAGAATGCTCGGATCGCAGGCGACTCCACTTACATTTAATGAGGATCACGCCGTTGGGCTCCACCATGACGTCACATAAAGGGCTCACACTTAACCTCAAATTCACTTGTCAACTGCACTTTTGCACTGAGAAGGCGGTCGGGCCCGGAGAGCCGATTATGGCTCAATGCGCACTCTCCGAACCAGCGCGCAGACTGGTTTTCGCGATTGCGCGGCGGCGCTACGTGAGCAGCGCGTGTCGCCGGCGCAACAACGACGAGAACAGGAACAACAACAACTCAAGCAACAGCAACAAGTTCATGACGGATGCGCGCGCTCGTGTGCGTTGCGCGTCGCTCCTGAGCGCACTCTGTGTCGGCTGAGCCGGGCGAGCGCCACAGAGCCTCTTTCTCTCTGCGCCGCCGCCGCTGCTGCTGCCACTTCGCTCGGCCTGTGTCGTCACGCACCGAAGCGCTCGGCAGAAATAATGCCGCAGTCCGGTGCGCGCAGAAAAAGAGAAATGTACTAACCTTGTCGTGCATTTTGTACCGGGTGTCAAGACGGGGGCGGACATCCATCTGTTTCTAGAACTTTGCCCCCACCAGCCGGTGGTGAGGGTGATTTTTTGACTTGAAAATCATTTCAGAGAATTCATTTGAGATCAAATTGGAATTTTTTGGACAATTTTATGATTCGTAGTTTTGCAATATTTCGCGCTGTATTGGAATTTGGGTCCTGAGGAGATATCTGATGATTTCTATTTTTAAGCAATTTTTTTATTGCTTATTAAGAAGATGCGATTTTTGCAATATTTTTTATTGTTAGCCATGAAAATATTTTATTTTTCATATCATGAAAAGAAAAATGATTGAATAAAATGACATGATTTATGTAACTTTTTGAATAAAAATTCATGTATTCTACTATGCTTGAATTAAGACAGTCGTAGAATTCTCGCATAATGTGATATTATTGGCAACTACATTCGAGATGAATTGGATATATCTGTTTATTGATCGAAGAGTATGTGAAACAAACAAAATCAAATTTATTATATGAACAGTGATTTAAAGATATTTTTTGTATTCAACTTCAAAAAAAGAAAGAAATACTGGAATGTTTGCAATGCAATAAAACTTGCTGATTTTTGAAAGTATGCAAAAAAACTAAAAAAATTCCACTGCAACCATTAAACTGATTAATTTCAATTTTAATGTTTTTTAAAAAATAAGTAACAAAACTCTAATATATAGTTTGAAAAATATAAGTCAGCAACAATTCATACTTAATGAAACGATATTTGAACAACAAAATTTGATAATTTTATTTCATTTAGAACTCTCATAAATGTCTGCAAAATTGAAAAGGTGAAAAAATTTAGAAAGCATGTTAAACTTGTTATGAGAAGCAAAGTTTAACTCTGTATCAGCATAGAGTATTTTGTAAAACGTAAACAGAAGCACTATTACATTCTTTCAAACCTCCAAAATCGAGCTGTTCATGTTAAATTTATTTACTCAACATTTTAAGGACATAAATAAAAAGGTACTACATCTCAAAAACGAGTTTACAAATGCTGTGTTGACATCCTCATAATACATTATTTTGAAAAAAATTGCTTTCCACTGATCCAAATCTATCATAGAATAAGAATTACGATAAATCCAATGTAAATATTAATCATAACTTCAACTTTTACAAATCAAAAAAACTACGTTTTTATAACCCAAAATGTTATGAAATATCTCATAAAACAAATAGTATTTTCTCTTACTCAACATTTTTACCATTCAATTTTCTTAAATTATTGAATAAATAATGATTTTCAAAATTTGTCACGGAAATATTCCAATTATCTTTTAAAACATGATTACACATTTCAGTCACATCTTGAAGATGTATTTATTTGAATAATGCATGAAATACGATAATTTGGTGAATTGTTTTTCCTTCCACGAAGGGTGCAAACGCGTCGATTGATTTGAGAGATCAAGGTGATATTAATACATATGATCTTGAGATGGATTCGCACGAGGTATTTATAGAAAGAAATATTAGTGCGAAACATCGCTGGGAATTCGTATAATTTTTGTATTACGGATTGGTCTGGTGCGGAGGGTATTTATAATGTATGGAAAAACGCGATGAAAGCAGATGAGTGATTTGCGACGGGGAGTATGAGCGCAAGTTAAAATTGCAGGATGCAATTATTAGGTAAACATTGCGCAGAGTGTTAAGATTGACTTTTATGGCACTGTGATAAATTGATGACTATTATGATTACATTTTAATGGTGCGTGTTTGAAGCGAACATTTTTTCACGTGAGAGAGTAGATCAGCTAATGATGAGATATATCTAAAGCGCACAAAATATTGTCTAATCGCATCTGCTATCGCATCGTTGCAAAAGTTGCAATTAAATCATTTAGTTTGCATAGATTATTTGGTCGGTCGGAATAAAAGCGGCATGAAAATGGGATAATCGAAAAAGTGTTAGGTTTTTTGAGTAGGCAAATGTGATTTGGCTGGAAGTTGATAATGGCTCTGGCGTACATCGAATTGGTTTTTGAAGCATAAATACGTGATTGATATGGCGGTAGCAAAAACAAGCATATGATAATGACAGGATAAAAAGTGATTTCAATTATGCCAGGATCATATGCCGTTCAATTTAATCGACTTTTTGCTGGACAATCATTCAATCACTTGTGAAGCAATGTTTATGTTTTTGCGACAGAATTAGTAGACATCGTAATTACGTAAGCCTGGATCAAAGAAACACTTTTTCAAGCGATATTCCGTGCGACGCATGTGATGTTATTTTTGATTAACACGGTTTCAGTTTGAAAAGGTTACATCATCGTCCATATTAATCTTCATTTAAATATCACTTTGTCATATTTTCTACCGTTTCAAAACTCATGACAAAGTTCTTTTGAATGATTCCCAACGCTTGAGGGAGGCTCGTTTAAAAAGCATTTTCCATTTCCCGTGTTTACCAATTATCACCTATTGCCACAGCGAGTTTAAAAGATGTCGATCTGCGAGTAAATTGTGCTTATTCTAATTTGTCCATAGCTGAGCAGTCGGCTCGCAATTGCACGCCAAAAGGGTACAAATTGTTTGAAACAACAAACACATTCGTCTCAATGCCGAAGTTTATTCAGATTTATCTAAAAGTACGTGCAAAGAAAGTCGAGCATTACAGAAAGCAACGCGTTAAAACGAATGCCGGACAATTCGCAGCGGAGCGTTCATTTGACTATAATCCATTGCGGGAATGCTTGCTCGCTTCCAACAGTTTGTGATACTCTTTTTTTTTCGTTTCAGCGCTCGCGAGCGTTCGTTTGCATTCGGCGAAGAAATGTTGTTGGCACATGCCAGACAGGAAGAGTGCCAGACGAGGAAAAAGCCAGCCGGTGGGCTCGCAGGAGCGAGAGAGACGGAGATTCTCGACTGTGTCAGAGAAAGAGCATCGCAACTCGCTGGGTAGCCACAAAAACGAGCGCTCTTCGTGTTGTTTCGCTTTTCTAATTTCCACGTGTCATGTCACAGTTGGGACCTGGTTATTTTTACGGCGCGTATGTGACTGATTTATCTTTTTCAAATCCTCGTTCCTCAGCCTCGGAACAACATCATTTCGGGCCACATGATAGCGACGCTCCGTCCTTGTGCAGGGATCCCGGGGAAAAAATAACACCTGCAAAAAGAGGAGCAACTGTGGCTACGCTTTGTCGGGGGATTTGAATGCCGGTGGATATATTTACCTGAGAGCCCAGCTTTAATATGCACATCAAAACATTAGACCGAAACGAGCGCTGCATTTAAACGCAAAGCCGTGGAGTCAGGTTCGCTCGAGCTCGTTATGCTGATCCGAGTGAGCGCGAACTTGGGCGAACTCGAGCATTGCTTGGTCATTGTTAAGGCGCTTTAAACTGCATGCACTTTGTTTTCGTGCCACCACGGCGTTACGAGTCTCGAGCGCCGAGGATAATCATTCATAAAGCTACGGCGTATTTTGTTTAACGTTATTAATGGGGTCGTTGAGTTTTTGGTCCAGGAGATAGTGCCGGGCTTTGTTTAGAATGATTTATGCAACAGATACGTCAAACGAGTATTAGGAACACGTCGTTTCATCAGATCTCGGTTTCGAATTGCAAACATTTTTATTTCTCTCGGCGAACTTGTTGGACGTCTGTTCGAGCGGGCGCTTAATTGGAGTTTGATATGAGATTTATTCGCCATGAGATATCGCTATTTTTATCGCTAATTTTGGATGCAAACAGCATAAAACGTAATCAGGTTCGGAGCATTAGTAGAACACGAGGAGATTCTTCTTTGTTAGAATGTTTGAAATTTCGCAGCTTTTTCCTGGTATTGTGTACTTAATCTTCGGCTTATAGTATAGATGACGCGATAAACTCGGTACTGACACAATGAAATTTAATGCGCTCCGGATATCCCTTCGTACACCGAGTTTCGCTGGCTCAAATTTTCGACCCTGCTTTTTTTAACAGATGCGTGAACATCCTAAAATTTGGAATTTAATACAATTAAGGAGAATTATTTTTCTAAATAAGTATTTTGTATTTTATTTAGAAACAATGTAATAATTTATATTTTTGTGTCAATATAAATAAAATTAACGCTCAATTTATTGGATTCAAAATTATTGATTTTAATTTCATCTTGGAAGATACATTTTCGATCCTACTGATCAGTTACTTTTAGTCGGTAAACTAGATATCACTGAGAATCTGAAGATCGATAAGGAAGATTGGGTTGCAGTTTTCTACTATGTTCCGTTAGGTATGACATTTTTACAGTTTATCAGCGCAAAGTTACATAGATTCAAATGTGAATAATATTGCTAAGTAGCAAACATTTTCAAATAAAATGCAATGCATTTTAATGCAATTCTATGCAATTGAATAAATTGTTTTTATTTAAATCGCTATTTATAAGAATATTATAATAATTCATAAATGTCTGAAACAAAGAAAAAAATGAGTAAGGAGCCATATCTGTGAAATACCAAGAAGGTTCAAAAAAAGACAGGATGTTGGGACAAAAATACTCGGCTGGTCGGATCAGAGCTGAAAAGAACTGAAAATCGAGCAATGAAGTATATTAGCGTTGACATTAATAACATATCACGCATTACTAGTTCAAATAAATATACACTGAAATGCACTCACGGCGCATAATTCAGTCACTTGCATAACTTTGGCAAGCATAATCCTTAATGCCTATAATTACAAACAATTACGTTCCCACAATATAAAAAGCACAATCCATCATAACCGAGAGAAAACAACAAATCACATTAATCCGTCATGCGCGGGGAAAACTAATCAAAAAACTGCAGCTAAAAGCGAGTCCAATAACAATCTTCCGCAGTTATTAAAGGCAAATCACACGAAGACGTCGGAGCTTCGAAATCCAGCGAGAACAATTTCCTTCGTGTAAATGTTTGAATAGTCGACACACGATAAAAAGTACAATGATTGATGAAAAAAAGTTGTATTCAAATTTACAACATTACAGCCAAATTGACTATAATCATGGGAATGTTTGTGTTTATAAATGATTGCAATTTTCATCATATTGTCGGCCAAGAGACCCTTTTGCTATTAACATAAATTGTACAATGAACATTTCCCAGTATATTAAAGTTGCAAGCAGCGAACAAAGATTCGCTAACAAAGAGTTTATCTAGTGTGAATTTATCTGTCGTCCCAGCTAGGATGATTTTTTTGATAAGTGAATGCAAATGAATGCTCGCTTCCACGCAACTGTCTGGTCACTTGAGTTTTGAGAAAAGTCTTTCAAGTAGATAGCGCTGCGTGTTTCGCAAGTGCACGCATGGCACGGTCGTTAGAAAAAAGCACTCGAGGTGCGAGAGTGGCTGATTGAAAAAGCAGACCTTCGCACGAGGCAACAAACAAGCGGACCCGAGAGGCGAAACGAATATTGGGCTAAGGAAACTTGTAACGGTATTGCATTAAGTGGGCAAGTCCAAATGAGAGGCATTGTGCTGAGTTCGCGTGGATAATGACAAAGCTCGCGGCTGACCTTAACCCAGATGTCAGTTTGTCGAGCGTCTAAGCTAGAGAAACCGTGACAGAAGCGAGCAGGAAAAAGTGGCGACCGGTCATTTGCTCGAGCGGCTATTTTTTGGCGCTGATTCGCGGAACGAACGGACCGACGTATGAAACGAGCATGATAAATGGTAAACTAAATATCGGGAATAATGCGACGTCACGAGGAATCCTGCCGGCGATGACAAAAACAAGACGGACGACATGTTGCGGACGTTTTACGCGAGCGTCGAATAAATTCTCAGCTGGACCTCCAACGACGATGAGGATGTAAATGTTTTTTGACCAGCCAGGGAGACGCAGCAGTGATGGCCATAAGTCGGGAAATGTCGCGCGAAAAAGCGGCTCATTTGCATAGCCAGCCGGTGCTAATGCGAGGCGAGAGGTATGCGCGCACTTCGAATGGTATTAAAGACCGCACAGGTACAAGTGGTAATGTGCGTTAATTCCAACGGAAGGCGCAGGTACGCGGCGAGGCGGTGGTGTCACGTTGGCCAAGAGGGTCGGTCGAGAAACCGAGAAAGTGCCGGAGCACGTACGACCGATGATCACGATGCGGGATCTCCGCAACGCCGCGCAACAGCGACGGAGTTCATCGAATTCGCTCCGAGATGCGATCCGCAAGCAGTAATTGATTAACGTTCGCCACGTGAAACACGAGCGTTCGTCCGCAACAATCATTCCGGTTAATAATTACAATGCCTCGGCTGGCGCCAACTTTTATGGACAAAAATGCTATAACATTTGCGATTGCAATTTATTTTCTAATTAGACGTCGGCTGCTTTTTTTTTCTTCCAAATCAAGAGGGGGAAGCATGCATTTGTAGCATTTTATAAACGGGGGAAAGAGAAGGAAGATGTAGTTTCAAAAGTCAGGCAGTTTGGTTGTTGAAAACAAAAATATTTGTCATTGTTATGTCACTTGGAGCTCGTATGAAATGTGAGGTAGACTTTTTTTAGGCTGACAGTGCGAGGTGCAAAATTGATTGGATGCATTTCTTTGTTATCCTTTTCTTTTGTTTTCCCCATTTTATTACGCGCAACGTAATTTATTGACAGTATTAAAATGTTAATGCTTCAATCAATAATTCATGTTGTCATGTCGGCAACTAAAATGTAGAACACGTGAATTACGTTGTACGCATTTTTCAGAACCTCGTTGTATGAGTAAATGAAATGTTACGAGCGTGTAATTAATAATACGTCTATAATAAATATGTAATTTATGTTATATAATTCATCTTGCGTTAATTCGTTTATCCGTTTCAAATAGAAATGGCCTTTCTTTCAAAAGCGACATCCTTTTTTCTCAATTTCAGCCTCACGATAGAACCTTAAGGGGAAGTGTCAAATAGTCTCTCATCTTTCTCGCACATCTCTCTTTATCGCACCTTCGCAGTACCAAAAACTGTGCAATTTTTGATTAGCGATCCTTTAAAGCTCGGGCATACCGATTCAGCGAAGCAAAGAAATTTTGATCTTTCGAAAGCCCCTTTTTCATTTCATTGATCTTACGAAATGACTTTCCAAGACTCGAAGTCCCCAGAAGTTATAATTTCTGATTCCATCAACAGTCCCCAGCGCTCGTCCACCAGGCGAATGGCTATAATAAACTCAGAAGCTTCGAAGTGAATGAACTTGATCGTTATTTCAACTCGAATAATGTCGAAGAAAAATAATGTTAGAAAGGGAGTCGGGTCTCGGTGGTTGGCGTGAAAAAATCTGCAACAACAGTCTCGAGTGGATACTGGAATGAGCAATCAGATATATCGAACAACGATGATGCCGGCGTAAACAGCGACGCCGTATTTCTGTGTGAGACGTCTCGCGAGACAACGCTGAGTGTGTTTTATTTTTGAATTTTCAACGAGTGAAAGGGAAAACGGCGCGAATGTATAAAGACAGGCTGCGTGGAGAGAGAAGAAATTCGCAAACATTGTCAATTACGTTTTGCCACAGCAAACGAATTACTCTTGATGTAACAATGCACTTGGTTGTATTGCATTGAGACGCTCGCGAATCAAGCTGCTCATTCAGTTGCGCGTACTTCGTTCAACTCGCGAGATATATTTAGTCACGTGACGTCAGCGGGCAATCGAGAACCCGTCGTCGCTATCAGGAGAGCTTTTAACAAGGCGATTCGCCGGTTTCGACGACGTGGGATCATTAAAAGCGAGACCTGGAGAAGAAAAAAACAATTAGACTCTGGCATATCTTTACGATTCGTTGATTAGTTCAGAAGACGCTTCGAGAATGAGAGCGTGCTTAGCTTGTTAATGCCGGTCGAGCGTCTTTTATGACAACAATTAAGACACTTTGTGTCGCGTTACCTTGACGAATCGGTGCCCTAACGACACCTAAAAGTCCAAATGTAAAACAGACCCAGCAACGCTTTCATTGACGCTCTTCTTTAGGAGCGCGCCATCTGCCGGCGCAAATGCGTTATGCAGATTACAATGATTAAAATCGACCATAAACGGTGGTTATTAATCAGCGTGGTATTGGCGCTGTGAAACACCATAGGTTTATTGTTGAGCATTATTCTCACAAAGGAGTGCATCGGTCCATAAATGAACGAAAGAGAGAGACAGAAAGAAAGGTTTTGCGGTCAGTTGATCCGATGTTTGACGTCGCTCGAAATCGGTTGTAGATCGGTGTTTATTGGTCCGCGAAACGCGTCGCGGCACATGCGCGTGGTCTGCGCATCTGCGCCGCTGAACCCCGCTGACCCCCGACAAGTAGCAACAATTAAGCATACAGCCGACAAGTGGCCGATGCTGTCTCGCGAAATACGTCCCAATTAGCGCCCTCTGGCTGATCTGCGATCGCTCACGAAGCCGCGCGATAAAACACACACTCGTTCCTTAGAGCGAGAAATTTCAACGACGAGTAGCGCCATCAAATTGAAACGTGCGATTATGTTAATGGTCATTTCGCGTTGGACCTTTTTTGCCTCGCTCTTCTTTTATTTCTCTTCCTCTTCTTGTAGCCGAGCGCGCGCGCTGATTACAGTGCGATAGTCGCGTATCAGCGTGCAATTTGCCGTAACAACATTTTCGAATCCATCACACTAAACATGTCAGCCGGTCGAAAAAGTTTGACGCTGCACGCCAGTCAGGTATGCGCGCCGAGCGGACCCCCGGGGCAAGCGGGCCCCGCTTTTTTGCCTGCCTCGGAGGATCAAATTGAAACACGACGCTTGTGCCCGTTTTCACGGCAGCGCTGCTTTCGATACATGATCGCCGGCGCATTTACATTCAATTACCCGCGAACCACGCTCCGCGAGTTTCCAGCGCAGTTTGCACCCAATGCGTTATCTTGTTCTCTCACGTACTTTCTACGCATGAATCATCGGCCAAGGTGTACGAGCAATCTCGACAACAAACGCATTTGTCATTTTTATTTCGGCGCCCGCATATTGCGAGGAATTCTCGACTTTCTCTGAGTTGTGCAGGTGACGTGATAACGACTTGAATTCTCAGATCACTTGGTGTTTGATGTTTAGGTTGGAGCAAAGTGGATAAGAAATTGATCGTAGGAAATAGATTTGTACATGCTTCATTTTGAGAGGATTATGGAAATTTATCTATTTGAATATCCACCTGAACCTTTGATATCTTCCAGTTGACAATTGTGGTTCAGTGTTGGATTTTTTAGATTTATCTTGTTTGGATTTCGAAGACCAAATGAAGGAGGTTAAAATATAAGTATAGTGATTTTCAAATTTCTGTAATTATCTTGAATAGATGACTTTTAATGAATATACAGTATTGTAATTTTTAAGATTTACATTATGTATAAACTGATGGAATCGATAATTTAATTTTTTTACTTTTTTATGATTTTCTTATTATCAAGCAAGATGTTTGAATACTGAATAATTGAAATTGTAATCATTATAACGTGAGCAAAAAAGAACATTTTTTAATCATCGTAATAAAACTTGATGTCGGATGTTATTAACCCATTTTTTTGCCGTTGATGTGTTTTCGGGTTATTATTATCCTTTTAGGTATAATTTAGAATGGTAGTAGAACCCAATTGGATCTCTTTTCCATTTAAAAATGCTTTTTTCAACATAATTAACGGAAAATTAATTTTCGAGAATAACTACTCAGAACGTAATAACATAAAAACTGAATTCTTTTCTGTTGATTTTTGTTTTAAAGATTGAAATACATATTTGAAAATAAAAAGTAAATGTGAATATTTTTTCTGCGCGCAGTGAATAAACTATTGTATAATTAGTTGAACAACTTTTTTGATTTTTTCAAATAAGAGATAACAAAATTTTTTTTTATTTATTTATCTCCAAAATGTGTAGAATCATTTAAAAAAAATTTGAAAAATTCATTATTAACATTGTTACACACATTTTTCAGAGTGATACTTGTTAGTCTAAATGTCACACATGAACTTTAAAATGTTTTAACGTTAAACTATATTTTCTTTTTGACGTGCACGATAGTTTTGAAACAAATTATTGGATAGAGGTTTTAAATATGTGAAATCGTGTCAATCATCTGTCACTGGAAACAGACATCTTCCATTTTTTAAACTTTATTCTATAACTATTATTTATAACAAAAAAAAAAAAGATGAAAAACGTGAAAATATGAGTACTTTTTAGATTTTTGTTTATGAACATCTTGTTTACAATACATAAAAAAATATTTATAAAATGCTTCAAAAATAGGTATATTTTATTTATAAATTTCACTGTAAATGGTTGCTGCAAATTGGAAAAAACACATCATAAATTAAATGTTTAAACAGCCTCTAAAAGGCGGCAACAATAAAGGTATTGTAATTTTTTATTTCCGTATATCTAGTTTTGTTTTTAAAAATAAATATATCTGAATATCATGATAACAATTTGTATTGTTCATTTAACATCCATCATGTTTGAAATAAACAATTGAGACCTCTTAATTACATATAAATTATCATGTTCACACATGAGCTTTTTAACATGACTGTACCGACATGATCGTTTAAAAGTACATCCTCTTCTAACAACTCTACCACAAAATCCTTCAACTACTGTACTTCTACTCGGGTACAAAACCCAAAATCCTAAAGTTCCCCATCTCCGTCTGCTCGTAGAATGTAATTGGTATAGACAGGTGGGTCTAATCTTGCACGGATCTAATCCCCGGCTGGATCGGTTATGAATGAGAGCTTCGATCCGCACTTTGAAAGCTAACAAACCCGCTCGATTACGATCTGCCTAATCAGATGGAAGCCCTTATGCGCAACAAGTGTGCGCGCGACTTACAAGTGTGTTATCGCGGCGTCATCCCGACGACTGAAATGCTAACTAGATTTTCCACACGACGGAGAACAATAGCGCGCCGAAAATGCGCGCGAATAATTAGCCCGGACTAAGCAGGATAATATAGCGAACAGCGTGCGCGCGAGTCGATACGCTTGAGCGATAAGAAACAACGACCACGCTGTATCCGGCGCGTCTCGGCCGGCTTTATTTTTCCGCCGAAGGTGAAAGGTTTCGACGACGACCAAGGAAAGAGAATGCCGCTCGGCATTCGTCAGCTCATTCGTCACGCCACGAAACGCGTGAGCCTCGGATACCGAAGAGAGCTTCGACTGTTCTCCCCGAAGAATCCGCTAATCGACAAAAATGGAACACGTGACTGAATATTAAGATATGCTTTATCTTCATGTTCAATGAAATTGAACATCCACTTTTGTTTTGAATTGGATGAGTTTCGTGGATGGTTTTAATTTTTATAGAAAGTCCCGAGTCATGGTTATTAGAAATGGACATAAAGAGGTTACAGATTTGAACGTGACCTCTTGTAATCTATAAATGATTTGATGTACATCAAACTATTTGAGGGTATGAGGAGAAACGTAACGGGCCTGGAATTGGTTCCTGCATGAGGTATACACCAGACAGTGCAATTATTTCATCCTGAGTTCTGCTTAATATCAACAATTATTCGACACATCCCAAAAAGATTCCATGAATGTTCATGTATTTCGGTGATGCCAGGAAGTTAACTCTACGAATGACGTATTTTAGCGAATTCTGTGATAAAATTGTAACTTCGTGAAGATAAGGAGCAGATAAAATATTTTGGTTTATTACGTTAGATTTGTCATTTTTAATTTCATCTTACTCATATCCCGTTTTTTCAATCGTTTGATAAAAGAGATTTAAATTGTGTAAACTATTTAATGAGAATAATAATAAAATCTCAGTCATTTTAAAATGTGTTATATACAGAACATAAACTAAAATCTGATGATCCGTGTCTTGATTGAATATAAGAAAATGATTTCATAAAAACAAATGAATCTTTTCATTAAATTCGTTCTCAAACTATGTGAACTATTTTTATTTCAATAAAGCGATAACAATACATCCTACTAAACGAATTCGTTTACATAACATATAATTTTCCTATAAATAGTAAAAATGCCGATCACGTTGATAAGTAAAATTGATATTCTGAACGATACAAATCTAAAAAACAGCGAGAAGACAGTATCTACTTCAGTAACACATTGCCTTAAAAAGTATCTGGAAACTATTCCAAGAGAATCGATACCAATCGGAAGATTCCTCGGCCAAGAATGTTTGGTGGTTAAGTTTAAGTTGAAAAACCAAACCAATACCTTTCGTCATAATGTTTTAACTTATAATAAAAATTTACATTCAACCCTATATCCATTTCAGGATATAACATTTCATTTGCCTAATATTTGTTCATGCTAGAGAACATGCACGTGAAACTTGGGCAGTAACATCAGTCAATCGTATTGGTGATCGGCTACCAACGCATAGGGAATATGAAATGTCATATTGGTTGCGACAGGATTGCGCAACTTGGTCGACAGTGCTCATACTCGTTTAATCCGACTCGACTGGCCGAAAAATCCGCAGTTATCAGGGGAGAGGGAGTGTGCATGACCTGGCAACACTGGCGTGCACCGGCACACCAGAAGAAAATAGGTGGTATTTTTGCGCCGAGCAGCTGTCGGCGAAATTGCCGCGGGAAGTGCGTGGCTGTTTGAGCGCAGCGGCTACTTGAACGCTCGCAGTTTCGCTCGTTTATTATAGGTCTAATTAGGCATGGGTACTTATTAGATTTAGTCGCTGCTCTGTGGGCTAAGAACACAGCGCTTGGCCACGAACGACGTTAATTGAATTCGGCCTCATTAAAGAGTCGTGCTCACCAATCTTGTGGGCGTTGCTGCCAAAGGTATGGAGCTTCTTCCAGCCCTTAAGGCCCTTCTTCCAAATCATCGCAGCTTTCGTGGGTTTGCGTTGGTGACGATTGTTCGCATACTCGATGCTCATGTCGCATCCACGCCGCAGCGAGCCCAAACCGGATCTGTAATTGCAAACAATTGTGTGAGCGTAGGGTCATGTTTTGTGAACGAAGGAAAGTCGATTTTGATTCTTTGTCAGCGACAAAACGAAACTAACGTTACCTGTAACTGGCGCTGGAACTGCCGCTGAAGCCGCTGTCGAGATCGCAGGCCACCGGCGATAAAAGATCGTCCGTGGGACTGACAGATGAAAGCAATTCCTCCGCCGAAGCGCCCCGTCGCTCGTCGGCTATTCCGTGATCATCCTCATTAGCTGGTGGCATCAACATGGCTTCCACACTGAGGTTCAGCTCGCCGAGGACCTTGCGATGTCGCGTCTGAACTCTCCGGACTTCCTCTGCCACGAGAGACCTCCTCGAGCCGTGCAGTGCGCGGCATCGCCTGTAACGCAAATCAGTTACATTATTTCACTGCTTATTACTTTTCCTCCGAATTCGAAATCGAGTTATTCATCATCTTTACACCTGATCGATACGGGAGAAACTACAACCGTGAACAACTGTTCTTCGAGCTATCGATTCTTCTACTCTGCCGAGCAAATTTTATATAACCAACTGTGAAAGAGTAAATGAATTCACACGTGTAAAGTGTTGGTGATTTTTTTTTACCCACGATGGAGGACATAGTCAAGAATAGCTCAATGTTTACAGTAGAGAATTACATGAATTTAGCGGGCCTGTCGAGTTGACAATCGATAAACTAATTCGTCCGGCCTGTTTCGAATATTCAATTGGTCGAACATTTGCAATGACGACGTACGAGAGACCACGTGTGATTTGTCATAAAAAGAGGACTATTTTTTTATTCCGACTAGTGTTTGTGTTTTGTCTACTTGGTCAGAATTGTTGGGATAAAGCAAACATTTCCACTTGGAGCGCTGTCAAATGAGCGCGCCCGTAACAGTCTCGCGACTAGCCCGAGGTCGACGAAACCAAGAACAACATGCAGAGCAAAGTGTCAATAAACGAGTCATCAATTTCACGTCACGTCGAGCCTCTCGATTCGAGCGGCGACATTTTTCCCTTGATATCGTCACTTGATATTTGTCAAGATCACGAGGGCTACGGTCGTTTGGACGGCCGATATGCTGATCTGTTGAATAAAACAAGTGGCTGCGAGACGAACGTGATTGATTTTTTGAAATGCGTCCAATTCGTCGGATCGGTCACGCTCGGCATTTTTCGTTCACTTTTTTCGGCCGAAAAGTTGGTTCGTCAGAAGGCAGTCATTGTCTCTCGCCTGACCCAAAACTCATTCTCGACGCTCGGCGATAACGAGCGTGCTCATCTAGAATTTATAATCGACCCTGAGCTGGACAAGTATTAATGCTGATTCCTCAATATCGTCCGTCAAAAGTTGTCTAGTCATGGCTTCGTATGAGAGTTTCTGAACACATTGATGCTCGTATAATTGGTTTAACTTTCTTCGTTGAACGACGCTGATGTTAATTTTACATCATTTCGGTCGAAACGTGAAACGAGAAAAGTCCGCATCGGGAATGCACATTTTTTGAACTCCAATGGAATGTGAGGGATAAATTGTTATTTTGTAGCAAATGAAAGGAAGATAGCTCTCAGTCGAAATGAATTTATTGTACAAGTGACAAGTGCGATAATAAGGATGATGGATTAAAGCAGAGTACTTTGTCTATTTTTACTGTAGTCTTTTTGCTCAACTCCTTCGTCCTTGATAAAGTATAGAGTTTAAGAAAACGTGAATAATTTGAAGTAGTAGCGACCAATCAATCACGTATTGACGTGTGTCTGATTTTTCTGATACTGACAGCAGTCATTCAATATGCAGATCACTTAATTGAAGAATAATTTTGAAGCAAATCTAGATCAATTGGTGTTGTCAAATATTTTTGAGCTATTAGTCAAAAAAGTAGACAGGTCATCTGAGTAAACTGAATTTCAGGAATTTGCACATTGTAAAACACGTGTAATCATTTTCCAGGTTAAGCGTAAGCGATAAACGCGCATTTCCTCTTGCAGGCTGTTTGAAAAATGTTTTTGAAGAAAAAAAGCAAATCAATAAAAAGGAAAAAATGATTTATAATTTGCAAGCGTTTATCTTTAGTACTCTATAAAAGTGGAACAGTTAAATTCTTGCTGAGTGGATGTGCATATAATAAACCAGCCACCATAAAACATTTATAATTAAACTTGAATTGGACAAGAATGTGCAGCTAGTTTTGATCTAAATTTTGAATAATGCTATTATTGTAATCCAAAGCTGCAAGCGGTTTATAAACTGTGGTTGTTAACTATTTAATGAAAGACTTTTCGGTGGAATGAACGGTAATTTCGCTCATTTACAAATGGTACTAAGGAGGTGTAGTTAAATTAACTCTTGAAAAATTGACGAATTTCAAAAGTATGCTTTCCGTACTCAAAAACTTGAGTTTAAGTTGAATTATAAACAGTTGAAGAGTATGGAAATTAAATATCTTGCCCGCGGTATTTTTCTCACGAAAAAATTATCTTAACAGATTTCCTTTTGAGACGCGAAATAATTAAGCGTACGAAGCTAATTTTGTAAATGAAATCCTAAAAAAATCACTTCCTTCAGAAACAGGCTTTCCTTTTTTCCCCTTAAGATGACTCTGCGAAAGATAAATTTAAAACACGTGGAAAACACCTGTCGTGAAAGCTAAATGAGTCCAGACAGTTTAAATATCGCGTTACTCAAAACAGCAATTTGCATATTAACAAAGAGATTAAGATATTCTTTCTGACACTGAAAATATTGAACAAACTAAACGTTTTTATTCAGTTTTATTGACACCATTTCATTGTTATTTCCAATTAGCGCAAAAAGTAATAAATTATCTCTAATAACATCGGAACTTACTTGTTAAATATTTTAATATTCAGAACAATTTGTATCGTTACTTTCTACATCACAAAACATTGATTTTACGGAAATATCATACTTTAGAAAGACTGAATTATTCAAGAAAAAACTTGACGCTCGACTTTACACCATTAAATTTCTCGCTTTTAACTGTATATAGCTGTATCAAAACACGTGTATTGCAATAACGAGTTTTTTACAACTGTGTTGGAATTTAACCTTGAACTGTCCTTTAAACTAGATTTAAATTTTAATTTCCTCGTTTGTAAAAACATTTTATTTCATTTGCGAACCAATCTACTCTTAAATTAAGCTTTACTAATGCAATAAACTCAAAGGACATCTGAAAAGATTGGTACATTTGAAAAAAGTCTATAATCTTTTTAGCAGTAATATCCATCTTGTAAATTAATATTTCCAAGCCCAGCTAATATATTAGTGATCAAAGTTCTTGAAATAATTCTTTCATGGCAGGAATTGACTTCAAAATAAGTAACCGTAGAAGAAAAAAATGCGAAATATGCAAATTCAAATTAGAATATAAAAATACATAAAAGGTGCTTGAATACGTAAAAGATACAAAGTATCTTACAATAACTAACAGAAGGCATAAAATGCATTTTACATGTGGTAATGCTTAGTAATAACCATAAAATTTGTGCAGTCTCCATAATACATATAGGTCAAAAGTCACTATGGCGCAATAATAATAAGAAAGCCGGACTGTCTCGGTGTGAACTTTTACGTTATCTTAGTAACAATCATATAGAATCCTTTCATCGCTGTGCATCAATTAGATTTCAAAACCAAAACTCAGGACAAAAGTGAAGGCAAATAAAAAAGTAAGCACTTCAAACGAAAATAACATTGCGACTCGGATCCTTTGAAAATCTGCAACAAAAAAGGATAAAACTAGAACATCAAAAATCGAAGCACCGACTCATTCATTGCGTCAGCCTGAAGTCGAAAAATCTCCCTAAATGATTTGCATATTAATGCAGCCAAAGTTCTCTTCCACCATATAATTTATCTGGAAAACTTCCGCCGCACAGCATATTGAAAGAAACGCGTCGACCCAACAGAGCGCTCGACATGAAATGCTCTTGTGCGCAGAGGTATGTACTCAGAAAAAGTGGATGCAACCAGTGCGGAGATGTTAATTTTCGTGAGTAGCCTAAAGCAGTTGGGCTCGTTTCCACTGTGGTTTACAGTCAATAAATCTCGAGCTTAAGTAACGTTCTTAGCAGAATTACTACACGCTAATAACAACTAGGAAGCAAATCAAGTGAGTTTGTCGAATCAATGAAGAATACAAACAGCGCTGGAAATCAATCAGCGATCGCCACTCCATCTGCAGTTGGTCTTAAAAGAAGAGGAAAATAAAAAAGTAAGAAGCAAGTCCTCCCTTTTTACGAACATCAGCCGCGGCTCTTGCATATTCAAAAAGTCTACGAAAAAGCGCCAGATTAGCTATCGACGAGAAGTGGGCGGAATCTCGAGGAGAGTGGTTTAAGGGGCTCTTTCCATTGTGGATTGGAGTCTGGACCTGGAGAGCACTTACCCGATCTCGGCGATCTCCTCGTAGATGTTTTCCTCGGTGCCATAGCGGGTGACGTAAGTGTGCCTTTTGCGCGGGTCCTGTCGCTTGTGTTGCTGCTGCTGTTGCTGGAGCAGCAGGTACTGTTGCTGCGGCGACTGGCGCGCATATTTGCACTCAATGAAGTAAGGTGAACGCACCCGCTGGCTCTGGGGGGCGGTCTCGTGTGCAAATTGGTCGTATTCCGGGTGATACGCGCAGACCTCGACTGGCCCCAGGCTGGGCCCCATGCCGGAGTGGCCTGGCCGATTGTGCGGTGGCGGGTACGGCGGGGGCGGCGGGAATTCCAAATTGGCTCTGCGCGTCTGCGCGCCACTGCTCCCTGGGTTACCACCTGCCGCCAGACTCGGGCCCAGGCTGAGACTCAGACCGGAGCCACCTGGACCACCTGCGCAGCTCAAAGACGATGCCATGTTTCATCGTGCGCCGCTAGCCTGGACACCTCGCCTTGCCATTTTCCTATTTCTACCTGCAATTTATAACATCCTTTTATTGTTACTCATATACACTTGTGTAATGCATGTATGTACTTTTGTATTTAGTTGTGTGTGTGTGAGTGTGGGTAGGTACATGAAAGCTCGCATCAGTCCGATCTCTTTTTCTCGGCCCGATTTATCTCAAGTAGATCGCCGGGTGAAATTTCGAAGGACAAATTAAGAGTTCGACGATTAACAGTGAAAAATTACGACGAATCGACTGAAACTAACGACCGGCTCGGATCGCCGACTGAGGTCACCTCCGAACTCGCAACTGTCACAGACAAATGTAGTTTTGCCTTGCGCGCAACGCTTCTATTTTCGTCCTTTCCCGGTTTTCCCGACGACGAATTTTGACAGAGTGTTAGTTGTTTTTTCATATCCAAAGCTTTGTCTCACTTCGTTTGTGCGTAACCAAGTATGTCGATTAGCGCGTCAACATGTTTATCGACGTGCGACTTATCGCTGACCTTTGGAAAATGAAGCTCACAGACTTTCCCATCTGATGAGTCATCGAATGCAATGTATAGGGAATTTTAATGATCTTCGCAAAGCAGTGACGTTTGGAATGATATCGCTGGTGGATCGCTCATTTTGTTAGTGATACGTTGAAATTGTGACGTGTGCTGAGACTTCTTTTTTTCTGTCTAATGGAAAAGAGACGGACGAGCAGGCGAATCGAAAAAAGCTCTCAGCCGGCTGATGAGATACGCGTGGATTAGACACTTGGAGCATTAAACCGTTTATTGGATTTGTTTCTGGGAAGCGAGTGTCAATTTACAAGAGTTAAAAGGCCAGATGGTCGGCACGCTGTACTTCACAGCTATCGATTTAAGCTTGCGGCGATTTTCAATTTATAAGATTTCGCTGAAAAGCGATATTTCGCGTTTTGTCCAATCCGTCGAGTTCGAATGGACGTTCGTAAAAATAGTCAAAGCTATATCTCCTAACCAAACGGCTGACTGAAATCAATGTACGAAGGTAGAATTGAAATGAATGTTACTGTAAATATCAGCACATTTATATATTGTGTATAAATGCTGATCGTAAGAATTTTAAGGTCTAACAATTCCATTTCAGTTTTTTTCTTTTCTTTTTTGTAAATCTTTCAAATATTTCAGATGTTGAAAATTATTTTCTAGAAGTTTAAGCAGTATTTAAGATATAAACTGTGTTTATCGATTATGATAATATTCAAATGAAACATTAGACAATATGAATTAAATAATAGTTTAAAGATCTTATCTTTAAACTAAGATCTGACATGTGGGCGGTGCTTAGAAAAAAAATCATCAATTTTAATGATTAAGTACCAGTGGACGTTATATTAAAATACAAAACTTAAGAGCAACTTTAATAATTAGTTTATATGGAAAACTAAATCAAATAAAAAAGTAAACAATTTTTTTATTTAACTCCATCTAAAATCGATATCAATTGTCATTTAATATAAAATGTAAACTAAAATTTTTTCCACAATAAAAGATAAACAAATTTTTAATTTTTATTTACAAATCACTGCGCTAACAATTGTTATTTTGAACGATACGAGTTTTTAGTTGCTATTTTCAATGTTTTTATCGATCACTATATGATTTTGTTTATCAATGTTCATTTTTAATCCTATATGTGCAACCATTAATCTAAACGATTTTCTTTGACATTCTATTACAGCGCAATTGCAAGCAATATTTAATTGTCGACTCACAATCAACAGAATTTCGAATTAATAATTGATCCGCAAATATGAAGTGGACACGATTTCATGATTGCAGCCACTTAAGAGTCATTGATACGACGTCGTGAATTTGCATAGTAAGCGGAAGGAAAAAGAGAACAATGGCTCGTAGGAAATAATAAGAAAAGCAAATTGCCATGCGCTGGATTATTAGAGCGTAGAGTGGGGGTACTAGGAGACACCAAATTGGTACCGATTTCACGGCATTCCGATGGCCAAAACATGCGATTGAAACATTCAAATATACGATCGATGACTAACTCTCGGTGGACACCCGTGAAGGAAACGCGTACAATGATCGCACCATTCGTCTTGTTAATGTGCTAATAGGCGGTCCTCGCCCACCTCGCTTCCTCGTAAAGGGTCCATAAAACGCTGTGCCGCCGTTGTGATTTTGTTGAAGAAGAGCGCGACACTTCCGAGAACGAGCCATCAACTTTGCTCGTTTGAGCCAGATACTTTTCCGACAATGGCCGGGATGCCGAATTAGGTAACGGCTTAACTCCCAGGTAGACGGCGTTTGAGAAGTGCTACGCGAGGGCAGGGCCGTGACTGGGCGCAGCAAAAAATCATATTGTCCCGGAAGGCTGGAAAATGATTTGAAATTGATTCTAATGTGCTGGATGTCAGATATTTATTGCTCGGGCAAACATTTCTATCGGGCCTTTTTGTCGATCGAAAGTGGAAGCTGCGCCGTTCCGTGACTTCCTTCGCTTTTTGATTATTATGTTTGCAAGTAAACACTAGCTTGCATGGAAAAGCGAATGAAAACAGATCTACGATGTATTACGAGAGAAAACAGAGTCAAATGATATGCATTTCCCAATGCGTCTTGCGTACTGAGAACAAATATTGACAATTGTATATGGAGAGAAAAATCATAGCACGGAGTTTGAAAAATTCCATGCTTTTGATCTCCGTGGTTGTTATGGAGTGATCATGTGAGATTGTAGATTCAGAACGTGAATATTATGTAAGAATGAAGCGTAAAGCTATCACTTAAAAAACTACGTTGCAAAACTGCGTCTGTCTTTGGCAACATAAAACCGTTCAAAGTTGTTGTGAATTTATTTTGGAAGTTTAAATATACTATGGTTCAGTGTAACATTAAAATAACATGTTATAAATTTATGTAATACGTGCAAATTAATTGTTTTTGACATATTTTGAATTCAAATTGTGTTTAAAAAAAACTACAAAATTAGTATAAAAAGCATAACCTGAACTTTAGAAATAAAGAATTTTTAACCTATATTTAAATTTAATCACACTTCAATTAAAACATTATTTTTATTCAATGTGATATTAATATATTATCAATATGTAGTTATGCATTTTATTCATGATAAAAAGTTTAGAGTGTACATTTGAAACTAAAATTACTAACGAGTTTAAAGCTTCCTGGTCTCTCTTTCTCTCTCTAATATGCGAAATTAGCAATGAATTTATTTTTGTCTTAAAAATACTCGATAGTTGCGGTGTTAATAAATATGGCAGAGTGAATGGGAAGTTTCTATTATTATTAAAAAATATTTTACTAATACTTTTACAACATTATATGGAGCTCATATGTACAATTACAAATAATTTATTAAACATAACTTAACAGTTTGTCATTTTAACATGTATTCATTAATAAATATTATACGATTTTTAGAGTAATTTTGCTAATAAAGTGATTCAAAAATATATAAATATACCTATTATGTTGTGAGTTTATTTATACAGTACTTTGTAACTTTAATTTTCAAGTTAAAGTCAAGTGTAAGAAAGGTGTAATTTTACATTGTTTTGGTTCAGCTATACCTTTGTTTCTATATGAACTCCGTTAGGCATTGCGATGGAGTAGTAAATTTACCATTCATAGATTCATGGATTCATACACTTATAGGAAATATGGTTATACTCGTCAGAATTTAAAATTGTCATTTCATGTAAAGAATAATACCATAGATTTTTGACGAATAATGCAATATGAGTTCAATAAATTATGATTTTCCTTCTTAATAATAACAATAATTATATTGATTAATAAAATAGTAAATAGGAAATGATAATAAAGAAAATATTATATTGTAATTTAAAATGGTTTTATTAAAAAATTATAGTGTAAATTTCAGTGTAAATAAGTTATTATTTTAAGGTATATCATAGTATGAGTTTATTTATAATAGATGCTTTTTTCCTATGTTTTGAATTCTGGCACAAATTTATTTATTTAATGAAAATTCATTTTTATATTGTTTCTCATTTAAATTGTATATTTCAAAATACAAACCATGTGTTTTTTACTTATTGAATGGAAGAAGACACGGTTGGGACTCAAGCAACCGGCCCCAACCTGGTATCCCGTCTTCTGCTGAAAAAAAAAAAAACAAAAT
>JABFQD010000554.1:0-24604 GCA_022817045.1 Psix sp. ZL-2020
AAATAAAATGCATTTTTAATAATTTCAAAGTTGCAATATACTAATATTAGAAGATTTCAATGCTTTGTTATTAGAAAACCGAATATTCTAATATCCACACATATCTGTAACTTAATATTTTAATATTTCAATTTTTCAATATTTCAATATGTCCATATCTCAGTAGTTTAATATATCAATATTTCAATATTTCAATAGTTCAATAATTTAATATTCCAATATTTTAGTATTTCAATCATTCAATATTTTAAAATGTCAATATTACAGTGTTTCAGTGTTTCAATATATCAATACCTCAATATTTCAATAGTTTAATATTTCAATATTTCAGTATTTCAATAATTCAATATTTCAGTGTTTCAATATATCAGTACTTCAATATTTCAATATTTCAATGCTTCAATAATTCAATATTTTAATATATCAATATATCAATATACCGATACTTCAATATTTCAATATTTCAATATTCCAATATTATATTTTATATAATTTCAATCTTTAAAAAAATCTCTTGAAATACATAAAGATATTTTCTATATAATTTATTTTATTATTACATTTTTTGAAGATAAGATTAAAGTTTTGTTGAAGTGCTGAAATGTTTTATTCTTTTTTTCATATCCAGGTCAAAGGGCATCGTCATCAAAATTATTATTTGCAAGAAGTGACAATTCGTTCACTATCTGTATCGGAAAGTTCAACGCAGGAATTGATTTATCTCGTTAATCGATAGAAATATTCTAACAAGCAAGCGCGAATGAACTGATTGATATAAATGAGAAAGACAAAAATAAAAGCGAGCCTCAGTACAAGGTAGTACGAGTCAATCATGTAATAAGCCACGGCACGTGTTGTTGAGTACACATTCGAGATTAAGGTAAGGTCGTGAGCGATCGCACATGTGCAATACCGCGGCCAATCAGCATGCGAGGAATTTCAAGCCTTTCCGTGTGTGTGAGCTCGGGCCCCATGGATTTCGTTTTACACGTTGTTATTTCGACATGTCAATGTGTATTTACAAGTAGCAGGCGAGCTGAAATCCCGCTGATTTGTGGCAACGAGATATTGCACGCTTTGTGCACTTTCTATTTCAACTAAGTCTCGATTCTTCTATCTGCAAAACGTCGTTTCGACATTTTACCGTTCATTAGTCCTTCATTTTTCCGCTATGTTGTCGACAAGTAATGTTGTATTAATGCAAATTAACTGTTTCCTTGAAAAGTGTAAATTTATATGTGGCGGGAAATTTGAAAATGATACCGAGAAAACACGTGTTTTATAACAAGTTATTTTAATGAGACTGAAAAAATAAATATACAAGTTTATAAACCGACATAACGTAACTCGTTCAATAAGGAAAACGGATTTTTATTTTGGCGGCAAATTCAAAAATGATATAACAAACTTATTCTGTTCTTAAAAGCTTTATCATTTGCAAAATTTGGAACATGTAGTTCAATTAAAAAACAAAATAATGATTTTGTTTATTCAAACATTTTGGCGGGAAATTTTGAATTTGATTTTGAACATGTTTCTAGTATATAATATCATTTTTGTTTGAATGGACTTTTGTTGTTAAATAATGTAATATGTACTTTGCATCTTCAAGTTAGTTACTCCGTCTTCAACCACCAGCGATACCAGCGACATCGTGAACTGACCACCCACAACTCACATCTGAGTGAATGGCTTTAATTGCGGCGCATGGCAGATGGACACAGGTTCGTGTCTATCAATAGATTCAGCACGCGTTGCAGAAAACAAATCATACAATGCAAATGCAAATGATCGCACGTGACAATGACAGATAACATCCTTTCACTACTTTATTTACATAATTTTTCTTATGCTTACATTCAATTACAATTCGTCTTTTTGTAGCCTCCAATAGTACGATTTATGACTATATTCACGAATAATCATTTTATCAAAGTTAAATACATGTAGCTTTTTTTGCCAATTTCCAATCATTCAAAACATCTCAACTTTCCCGCCATTTCAATTGCGCAGAAATGGATTCCTTTTGATAAGAATACCTAGAAATGTGTTTTTTATTCGCTGTGTCAAATTGTCGAAATTTTTCGACGTCAATTTTCTTCTAACACGTGAAGCAGCAACTTCACAGTCATAACTTTTTCTGCCAACTAGCGAAAGGAATTTGGAAGATTTATCGATCAACTGATGTCATCAGGTGTTCTGGTTGAAGAATGTAACATCATTTATTTGCTCAAATGGTGCACTGCGCACGCGCATACGTGACTTTTGAGCGTGACCCGTGACACCAGTGATGAGCGGCAAAAGCGCTAACTTTCGAGTCGTGAACACGCGGCGAAATCCGTGAGACCGATATGATTCGGCTGTGCGATGAATGAGCGCGCTATACCGACCGTATTATTTGCTTTGACGATACATTATTGTCGCTCATTGTCCGATTAAATGTCACGTCGTACTTCGCAATAGCCTTGCCAGCCAACATTTCTACGGCTTTTTGTAATTTACAACAAATTATCTTGGATTGTTTCGAAATCAAAGGTTAGGATCGATACCTGTTTTTCGAGCACGTTTTAGGAATATTCTTCATTGTACTGTTGGATCTACTGAGAAATTACAAATTTCAATACATTTTTCCATTTTGACTGCTCGCGAAACAGCGAATTTGGACATCTTTTTTTAGGATATTCTTAACGTTATTTACTACGTAAAAAAAGTTACATTTTGTACTGTATTTGTTTTATATATAATTGTGAATATATATAAGAAACAAATAATTCCAATATTTGAGAAAACTAAAATTTTGAAAATACAAAAAATGCAATTAATATCAAAATTGCTATTTCAAATTTAAATCAAAAATCAAAAAAAAATTAAGTTCCAAATAATCAACATTTCAGTTTTTTATTTACTTTACGTTTTAAAATTGTATTCAAATTCTATTCACAAAACTGCAATTTTAAGGAATTAAATTTACTCATGTTACAAAATTCTATTTCCATATCATTTTTGTGATTTCGAAATATTCAAATCGAAGAATAATTTTAAATACATTTACGACTTAACCTAAAACTCAAAATTATCAGTAATAGATTTCGAATAAGTTTGAGGGAAAAGTTTTGTCTGCGATTTTGCTTCATATAATAGCGATTTCCTAATGCTTATGGTAGATTGGTATCAGGAAACAAGTCGCGTTTGCACCCGAGTCCTTAGATTTGATACGAAGAAATTGCGTGGGTGTCGAACGAGTCGCAACGTTACTCAACCACTTAGGCTCTTTACAACTGCAGCTATTATTGTCGAACGTGCTAATAGATCGACGGCTTCTATTTGCTCTTTAACAATAAATTATCGATTATCGTTCATCACCCTGTCAATCGTCGCATGCTAACTACGCTTATATTACGTTACGCACAATTATTATTGCCTGTTTGCATAAGGAATGGAAGAGCATAATTTATGGACAAAACATTAGGCAATCGGCACTATTATTCTTAGGCTTAGTAATTAGTTTCTTGCAAAAACTCAGATTTATTACAGGTCTTATCATAATCTCTAGTTAGATAATTGGAAATATCCTCGATGCAGGGTAATGTTTGGGAAATAGTATGTCGTTTAATGAATATCTCAAAATTAATAGGATCATTAATTTCATATTTTTGAATCACTGAATCGAAAAAAAAAAAATTTTCATTTTGAATTCAAATTACAATTTTTAACATTCGATTTTGAACTTTCGTCGGACAAATTGTTTAAAATACAAATCAAAAAAGTAATCAACTTTTTTGGGGAAATAAAATGATTTTTTTTACATTTTAATTTCGTTACAAATTTAAAATTAAAAAAAGTAAATGTAGTGAAATATTTTCATGTTTTATTGTATTAATTTGAATATAATTATTTAACTTATCTTTGAGTTTATTTTTTTTACTTCAAAATTTAAATTAAAATTTTGATTCCAATTTTAATTGAAGTATTAAATCCAAAATTAGGTCTCGAAATGAAAATTTTCGTGATCCCATTTCGAAGTGAACATGAAAAAACAATAGCTCTAATTACTAACGTGTTTGACACGCTTTTGAATTGCAATGTTCTACCTTAAAAACGTTTAACCTCGCTCTATATGATAATGCGGGACGATTATCGACGCTGCGTTGTTAAAGAATGGTGCCATCGTGGCGGTTGTGTTTGGTGACGCACGTGTTATCACGAAAGCAAGAGAACCGACTGTCGATTCTTATTTCAGGACATTTTTTATGAATGCTGTTGAGCACACTTTTACTAGTTGGCAGATTATTGCCGATTTTTTACGCACGAAATTGTCATCGTTATCTTATGGTAACAGTTTACGACACGAGCCAAGTCCGGCATTTCGAATACTCAATTACCGAAATTAAACAAAATTTTACATGTTTAATGATACCTTACTGATCGTATATTGTGCGTATTTAAATTGAGGATATGGACTCTCGTTGATACGAATCTCAATTTTTCAACATAAAACGAACAATAAATAAAACGCCAGATGGACTACTTTTTCGCAACTTGTCCCAGAATTCTGTAAAAGAAATCCCAAAATATCTTCGGATTTTTTCAATACTAATTTAGTATATAATTAATCATCGTTTTCAAAGTAAGAATTTCGAAATCTTTTCAATAAACTGATACATTCATTCCAAAGTCGTAATTTTCCCGCCAAAATAATATTTCAATCGTTTCTCAAAATAAATCTTTCATATGCTTTGGTTTGAAAACATTTTCAACAAACTAAATATATATTTTACATTCTAGATCTGACGGTCGTATTTCATAAAGGAATAGAATAGTTATAGACGTCATATATATATTGTCATTTTCTTCCGAAGTGGCTAGTCAACTGATTCAAGTAACTTACAGCGGTACACGCGGCTTCGCTTGGCTCGTTGGCAGATATGCAAGATGCGTGTACTGCCTTCTGCAACCAAGTCTGTTGTATCTCTTGTATAACGTTCGCTTCCATTCTCCTGTGCAAAGACACTGCAAACGTACATGTACCGAACAACAACAAGGGACTTGAATAACGATCAAACTTGTCCTATAATACCATAAAAATACAATAATACAAGTAAACAGAACACGTAAATTTATATTTATATTCCCCTTTATTCAAATTTCTCGTGTAAAGAACATTTTTTGCTATTTGAAATTTCTAAATACCCACCAAAATGGTAATTACCGTTAAATTTAAAATTAGCATCGAGTTATTATTTACGTAATCAAATTTATGGAGGAAATATACTGGAGTGTGTTTTTTGTATTTTATTTCGTTATTTTCATTTTTAAAGTCTTTTGAACATGTTTTGAAATTCCCGCCAAAATTGTATTAACGATCATGTTTCTTATCTTAGAATAAATAACATAAGTTTGATTTAAATTTCCCGCGTAGGAATCTCAAACGTTTTTGAAATTACGAGTCTACCGGTCGAAAAAAATTATGGTCATTTTTCATTTAAACTGGCACGCATATTTATTATATACTTTTGTTCTGAAGTCATCTGTAATTTACTAATTTAAATATAGATACTATAGCATTACTGAAAAGAACCATACGATTTCGGCGCGGGCTTTGGAAACATCTAGTGGCTGTACTTTGCGATCTGCATCTTCGATCGTTGACCATTTGAGGCTGTTACGCCTACACTGGGGCGCTATTACAGTCGAAGGTGATAACGTGACGACAGGTAAAAGCAGAGAAATCGTTCGTAATTTATGCGCGATGCCAAAGTGCAGTGCGGAAGGCGAGAAAAGCGCGCAGGGAATGACGATGCAAGTGCGCCCAAGCTAGAAGCGTGCCATTCCAATATACATCTTTAGACATTTTTATGCTTTATGTATGCTAAGCGCGCCAAGTTTTAAGCGATATTTGAAAATCAGTTTACTGGTGAGTTATTTTACATAATTATTAAGTTGAGTTTATAGATGCCGTATATAAACTAATAGGGGAATCCCCATTGGTATTCAAAATGTTCCATTCCAATGTCAAATATTGAAACTAAGACATAATGCACTCAATAAAGTTGAATAAATAAAAAAAACATAAATAGAATTAAGAAACAAAAGAAATAACACAAATAATAACATAAACAATAATACAAAAGAAAAACTCCAACAATAATATCAATAAAAACACAAGAAATGAAACAAATAATAATATAAATAATAATACAAACAATAACACAAACAATAACATCAATCATAACACAAATAATAATACAAATAATAACACAAACAATAACATCAATCATAACACAGGAAATAACACAAATAATAATACAAACAATAACACAAACAATAACATAAACAATAATTTGAACTATGAGATGAACAGTAACATGATCAATGACAAAAATAGAAACAATGATGAAACAATGGAAAATGTTAACAAAACTGTGTCAGCAACGCTTAGAAAAAAACTATTTAAATCAAAGGTAAGAAAACAAAACAAAATATGACATAAACAATAACAAAAATATTAATTAATTGATATTGTAGCCATTAGTATTGCATAAAAACATACAAATGGAAAATTATATATAAAATGTAATAATTTGAAAAAAGCGAAAAGCATAGAATATCATATAGTAAACAATATGTCAGTACACAATTATTTATATGAAGTGTAATACTAGAGCAATATTAGCAACGGTTTGATCAAAAGCTGAGTTTTTAGTCAGACTTATATGCGGCCGAATTGGGTTTGTATTTATGCGATACATATCTGAAGCAGTAAGATTCTCTAGATATCATACTGTTAAGGCATTGTCATGCTAATGCGGCTTTGAACCATTGCTCTGATATAACCAGAGACATGTATGATTTTTTGCTTATCGCGCGCGCGTTACGCTATCAAGACTGCCAGATCGTACACACCAGTAATCTGTCCGGATCAAAACTACACATTTGATTCTTTTTGCGAAACAGAGGATCTAAAGTATGAAAAGAGATAAAAACTATAAAGAACACCCCAGCGATCTAAATCGTATAATTTATAACATTTTTCATACCTTCAAGAATGGTTTTTGATAAAGATAACCACACTTTATTCAAAAATGCTTATTTTTGGCGGGAAATTCAAACGAAGCTTTGTGATGTTGTATTTGAATAAATAAATTCTCTAAAAGTATTAATCGTATTGGTATATTTTTTGTTTCTTTTCTTCACTAATATATAAAATATCTCAAAATAAATTTCAAAGCTGAAATTCAAGCACTCAGTAGGTTACTTTAAAATCTAACATTGGCAATATTTGTCAACGATAAATTTAGGCGGGAGTCAGATCTTGATTGAAAACGAAAACAATAGCGCATTAATGAAATCAATGTCTGCAAGTAGATACGCCTTGATTAATCTTTCGTTCTCTAATTGGGGAATGACATTTGTAAACAAAGAGGTTGTCTGGAAACCGCAGATTACATATGGACAAGTCCCATCTTGTGGTGAAAAGATGGATGGCGCATAAGGTAACGAGGTCGACAAAGCCAGGCGGAGAGGCTGGTTGACCTTTGAAATTTTCCGCGAGCGCATTCTTCACGAGCGCCCTCTGCCGACACCTGTGATCTGCGCATTAGCGTCGCGCCCCACTTGGGAGCGTTCTTGTCGACTTGGTGCGATGACTTTATAATCCGCGGCATTCGACTCGGCGAGACACTCAAAACTAATTGAACAAGACGAAATACATGCACTTTACATCTTAAGGAGCACCTTTGAAAAAGTTCCTAACGGAATGTCGCCGAGGCATTGTCATAAACGAGACGATGACAAATGAAAATTTATCCCCGCGGGATATGAAAAAATGTGTCTTTATTCGCAGCAAAATTTATGGCCGCGTAAAATTGTGCACTTAAGTCACGTGATAGGCGCTGCAATGCATTATCAGGATGCGCTCTGTAACAGACTATTAAATCATTGATCGAAGCTGATTGGCTGGTCCAAATAATCATGCAAACGAGAGGTGCATTAATTGCGCACCGGCGATGCGTAGATGGCGCTCGCGATAGTTCGGCGCGCGAAAAAGACGGCAACGAAGAAAGGCGAGACAAGAAGAGGATGTAACGAAAAAGGCGCGAGAACGGTGCGGCTTTACGACTGCTTTAATGCTGACTGAAATATGGCGACCGATGAAATCGGCGCGCGCGAGCGGCCGTGGTCTTCCTTATGAGTTTACGGTGCTTGTGTAATGGCACGCGATGAAAAATCGCACAGACACCAGCGGCCGTCTCGCAGAATTATCGTCTTATACTTGTAGCCTTTTCGCGCATAAATAGCTCGACGGAAACTGCCAGATTTACTTGACTTTCAAAAGTCAAAACTTAGTATCCCACGAATTTTCATACAAGGGGAAATAACCGTTTTAGCGCTTGGGATAAAATAATTAATGCCACCGTTCGCAGCGCCACCAGTGGCGAGATTTGTAAAGGCTTAAAAAACAGTTCAACGTCAGGGATCTAAATATCATTTGACATATGAATCGTTAACAGTTTCGTGTCTTTGCACTTATGTTAAATTTAATTAGTAATATGGGAAATATAGGTTATCGATACTTTAAATACTACGAACGATTAATTTGTGCATATCGATAAACGGATCTCATTTGAAAAATTGGTACACCGAAATTCGAATCGATTAATATCATTCGGAGGAAACAAAATAATAACGGTTCCATAAATCATTTTTATGGAACGATCCTAATTATTATTTGGTCCATAAGGTACATAACTTTAAAATTAAATATGTTGATATTGAAAATATGATATATTTGTCTCTGTCGTTCATGTAATAATTACAAAAATATACATTAAAATTTTACATTTTTCATTGTTTCGAAAAACATCACTGACTTACTTTCAGAAGCCATTACTCTTAAATATTATTTCTTAAGGAGAAATAATATTACGTTTTATTCTTATTTATTATCTCGGGACAATTTGGCGGGAAAAATTGGCGGGAAAATTTAAATTTCTCCCATCCATTGATTGTCAAATTCAAACTCCAATTATGCCAACTTTGTCAACATGCGAACTAAATTAATTACTCTAATTTCACATTCTTTCTCCTCATTTCCAATTATAATCATTTTACAAAAAAATGTATTTTCCATATTCACTGTTTTTTTATATCAACTCGTAAAACAATGTTCGAGTGAAATTGTGTTAATTTACAGTTGAAATAAAGCCATTGCTGACTTTTATCTTGCCAACGATATTTATCTGAAGAAATGTCTTGACGGGAAAAATGTTTCAGACAAAAGCCTGTTACGCGCTGTCCGTCGTCAGGAAGAGTGCGTGGATCGTCACGCGTAACATATTTTCCCTCTCTTCCTTAAGATCGTCGGAACCTTAAATCCGCAACGGCCAAGGCCAGGATAATTGCATTGTACGCAGTTGTTCTTTGAAACGCCAATCACGAGCGACAAAACGCTCGTCGCCGAGGCGAATCGAGTCTCTTGGACAACGTCGACTTAAAGATGTAACACCGGAGAAGAAGCAGACGGACCGCTGATCGACTTTCTGCATTTGCAAATCGGGCGAACGCATACTTTTGCCGCGCTTTTTTCTCCCATTTTTCTCTCGTCGGAGCGAATCAATCGAGTAGAGAATGACAAACACGTTTGCACAAAATTATCCGCGTCGAAAATCACATTCAAATTTATTCGATAGAATGTGAGAGAAACTTCTGCTGAGAAGATTCTATTCAAGGCAAAATTATGTAGAATCAATTTTTAACCTTTTTTCCCTTCAATTTTTGAACAAGGACCGAATAATAATGTTAGTTTAATAAACAGTTTGCTGTCGATTGAAAAAAATTGATGGTCTTTTTTATCGACACATTTAATGAATTCGTGCATTTACTGTGCATAATGTAAAAATTGCATGTGATAACCTATACGAATTCATACTCACCTAAATATGCTAAATAAAAGACACTCAATAAACTTTGACTGTTTTCAGTGTCGTTCAAAATTTGTTATTTCGTGATAAAATTAAATTTAATACAGTAGTTCTGTGTTGCATAAACTTAAAAAAATATGCGTATTTATAGGTTATGTTCTGATTTATATTGATCAGTGTTTAAAAAATGCAATAATGTTGTTGTGTGTTTGAAACTATTCGAAAACGTACGATGCCTTTAATTCGGGTGAGTTGGAACCCTAATAAATGAACATTTGCGATCATAAATTTGGCGATTCAGTTTATTTACAAGGCTCATGCAGATAAAGTCTTATAAGAGTTAACACTTTCGACCGCGTATTTCTTGACTGCGGTGCGAGAGCGTACTTCATCTGAATTAGTGCTCCAACAACTCCATTAGTTTGCGAGATAATCGAGGGGTTCCTTTTAAGTGGTATATGCGTTGGCGCAAGGAACGTTTCGAAAGGCGGCAATCCTTTGCCAAAAGTTGTCGACAGAAATATAATCATTTTCATTTGTTTTGGACAAGGAATTTCCATCTTGATATTATAATTAAGTATACGGAATGAAAATTTAGAATTTTTCATAAAAACCATTATATTGCTTTTTTCTTTGATTGTCTTACAAAATTCAATTTTATTTGGAAACAGAAAAGATAAGAAAAGAGAACAAATACAATAACAGGATCAGAAATCAAAACAAACAAAAATACTAAAAATAATAACAAAAACAAAAGCAAAAACAAAAAAAATAAAAACAGTAACAAAATCAGAAATCAAAACAAACAAAAACGAAAGTAAAAACAATAACAAAAACAAAAGCAGAAACAAGAAAAACAAAAATAGTAACAGAATCAGAAATCAAAACAAACAAAAATGAAAATAAAAACAAAAACAAAAGCAGAAACAAAAAAAAATAAAAACAGTAATAGAATCAGAAATCAAAACAAACAAAAACAAAAACAAAAGTAGAAACAAAAAAACAAAAACAGTAAAAAAGGTGAATCCAAAACAAAACAGAAATTGAAATGGAAACAAAAATAGAAGTAGAAATAAATTATAAATCCGGATTGTAATTTAAATTTTAATTACATATTTCAATTTAGGAATTGAATTGAAATTCCACTTAATTTTATTTACGTGTATATGGTAACCATCGTTTTTTACTTAAAGGTTGGAATCCTTTAACTAAGATTTACGCAAATCGGACACTGTGAATGTAACCAAGAGAAGTAAATAGCGTTTTGGGTCAGCCCCAATCAACCTCACCGCAGTTACTCTAGCGGGCTTTGACAATGATAATAAGGCGTATCGCCATAAGTAGCGATACTAATTAACGTGCTTTTTCTCACAATAATATCACGATACAAAAATCTACATTCTCTAGGTTATAATTTGCCTTCCTTTATTTGAAAATCTTATATGACAAAAACTAATAAAGAAGTCGACAATGGGATCTCGACACAGTAGCAGTTCAACAAATTATTTCACACTACAGTGCATTTCATAAATTTTTCGACAAATTACTTTGTCTCGCTTCAAGATTCAATAAAAGGACGAAGCCTTCAATTTAACGTTAAAAGTAATTTTGTTAACATTAAATTGGATTTCTTTAAAACACGATTTACCTTAACATGTACCTGATTTTCAAAAACACCAAAAATAGTTTTCGTTGTTGCAATAAAAATTATTCTTGAAATCATTCGATAATTTTTTTTTCAATCTAAAATTTCAATTTCAAATTAAAAAAGTTGAATTTTCAGCTAAATACTTAATTCAAATAAAAACTGCTGTACCAAAAACCTTTTATCTTTCCCGTTGGATGATAAAAATTGAGAAAGACAGTACAGAGATAAATGTCTTGTAGGATTTTAAAATAAACAATGTATTTGTTACAGTAAAACATCCTTCAATGAAAATTGTCCTGTATGCGGTAACACCTGAGCTGGGCCAACCGCCATAAATTATGCATCCAATGTTACTAACATGAAGCGCGAATCCGCGGAGGCGCTCGAATGACTGTTGCGTGTCCGACGTGTCTACCTGTCAGCGCCACTGTCTCTGTGTCCTTCGCCACGCTCACCTGCTCGGTGGCATTGTGACCAGTGCATTTTACCTTGTTTTACAATACACGGAAATCGGATCTTGATCTCTTTGTAACGAAAGGTCTCAATTCATCACGAAAGCCTCCAGCACATATGTTAACGTTTAGCCCGAAATCCGACATCGGATTAAAAGTTACCACATTTGAATGGTAAAAAATAAATTCGAAAAATCAATGTGTCTGTTTACTTTTACATGATATGTTAAGTTCAAATTGTCCAAATATGTTTGTAAACAAGACTTTAAGATTAGAATTAGTTTCCAAAGAATTTAAGAAAGATAATTGTATCACTTTTTTTACAAACAAAAAACATAAATTCTTACTAACTAACGAAACTAACGAAATTAACAAAACTAACAAAACTGACAAAACATAAAGTCTTATTTTCAACAATATTCATTAGAATACTGAGAATTCAATATTATTCTTTTCCATAAATGTGTAAATCAATATATAGATTTTCGTCTAGTTTTCATGTAAGTTTCGGTCTCATTTATCATGTTTCTTGCTAGCAACGAAATAATCGAACCGAATGAAAATATACTAAACTTGCGTTACAGTTTTCTCCTGCGGCACAGTCTCCGCGATGGAAATACTCCTTTCTTTACCACAGACTAATGATTCTTAATTAGCCTCACGTTGCACGGACGATTGACTGACATTCAGATATTACGTTATATCGTCATGCGCGGATATTACGTGCTCGCTGTAATACCACACGGCTCTCTAATCAATGTGCATGTCACGTCAAACTTCGACGACGAAACAATAGTCTAGCGATACGAATGTTAATGTTCACTCACACAAACGGGAAAGTGAGATAACCTTATTACAGTCAAATTCATACCGAAAATCATTCATTTACGCAAATTTCAGGCACCTCAATGTTTGTTTCGCGTTTACTTTTTTTATATAACACGGTTTTATCAATCGTTTTCTTATCTTTACACACAATTTTCTTCAATCGTGTTTTTTTGCATTCGTTATTTCTCACTTTTTGAACGCAACTTCCAATTTTGGACAAATTACGAATTAAAATTTTATTCCGTTCTCTAATCGCGAGTATAATTATTTCTTAGTTTGCAACGAAGGCTTTTGGAAAAAAAGTTTCCTTTGCTAATCATTAACAATCTTCATTCTGAAAATAACCATTTTTCTGTCATCCTTGGACAGAAGTCAAGGACGCTAGCAGCTGTCGACAACGAGCACGCTCTTTATTGCGCCAGCGAATGTCTTTATAAATCGCGCGGTGGAAAAAATCTAAGTCACATTCAGTTGTAAAAATTGTTCACGGCGAAAACTTCGATGCTACTCGGCACGTTTTGCACTTGTGTTCACAACATATAGGCGTGCCACATTTTTTCGATTGTCCTTCGTTGCGAAATGCCGAGCAAAAAATTACGCAATATATCTTGAAATAATTTTCCATGTCTATTTCGATATAGTTTTGCTTCGGAATTCAATTTAGTCGAAAGAAAACAATTTTTCCAATAATTAACTATTAACGACGATATAATAATTCTCCAATCATTTGCGAGTGTAAAGACAAATTAACATTTAAATTAATAGACTGTAAATCACGAGCTGTTGAAGTTGAAAAATTGATATGAAAATCCAAACTAGTACAATTTCTGAGAAACTCTTAAGTTACTTGTCAAGTATTTTCAAGTAAAGTTACTATAGAAAAACTAGTTTTTTTCTATATCAAGAAAAAAAAAAAGAGTTTTTCTCGAGTTTTTAATTTAAATAATAATCCGAAGAGAAAATGATTTTTAAAATTCCGGTACATTTTAAATTCTATCGTATTATAAAATGTTTGAATTCCCCGTACTAAGACATGCGAGTGAAAAAAAAGATTTTTATTGTAACAATAGCGTACGTGCGACGTGGAATATATCATCGAGGCGCATGCGTGTATCGTTCATATATGTAAGCTTATATTCGTATGAATATTATATGGACATTAATAAATTCACGCAGGTATTAATGCGGCTAATGTATGCAAGTGGGCATTTGTTACACGTCTGCTACGTAAAAATATCCTTGTCGCTATTATATGAACACCGCGCGATATTCATTTCACAAATGATTTCGGCATTTTATCATACAGAAGAGCGAAATAATAAATTATTGCGCAAATTACTCCAAATTAGAGAAAATTACGTCTCTTGCAATAACTCGAAAAATATTTCATCAAATTATATTATAAATATAATTCAGAAAAATAATATTATAAATAATAGTAAACAATTAAATACCATAAAATAATTCAGAAAAAAAAGAACAAATTTTGACTCGTTGGATAGTTGATAATAAATAAAATGTTAAATTTATGATCTATTTCTAAATTTTACAATACAAACTTTCATTTTTTGATATATTTCTGAAGATAATTTCAAATACGTTTCCTTTCATCGATAAGAGATTAAGAGAATGTGTACACACGTTAGAGTTTTTTAGCCAGTTTATGAAATCTGTTGAAAAACTTAATAGTTGGAATTATAATGATGTACAATTTCAACCGAACGCGGAAGTGATAAAAATAATTTACGTTCGTCAAAATATATGTTTGAAGCAACAAAAAAGATGGACTCAAATTATTCCTGGTCAATCGAACTATTGTTACGGAAAACTCCCACGCAAGCTAATGGCGACAAGAAGAGCACACCATTTACATATGTATCGCAGCGCGGAATGAACCGTGAAATTATGTGGACCTTTTTGAAGAGCCACGAACCTTGTTTGTTCAGGTTTTATTGCTTCATAGCTCACCTGATTCGTCATTCCAGAATATCGGCAGACAGAAATTTAAATTAACTCACCTGAAACAAGAAAAAGCAGAAAATTACTATTTGTATCCAAAAATAACTTTGAAGAATTACAATCTTTCGAGAAATTACATTAATAATTTGGTAACATTACTGTTTTTTATTACAATGAAATTTTTAAATTATGATTTGAAATTTAATTCGAAGATCATGAAAAATTAAATTGTAAAAGTCAGAAAAAAGTTTACAATTAAATTTTGAAATTTCACAAATGAAATAGAATTGCAAAAAATTGTCATAGAAAATGCAAACCATTGCTTGAAATTTCAGATCGAAAATTTAAATGTAATAAAATACAAAATTTGTACATCCAAATGTTTAAACCAAAATTCGCTGAATTGTTATAAAAAATTTGAAAAATACAATTAAATTTTTAAACCATAAAATTGCAAACTGAAATAAAAAGCTATCAAGTTTGATTCAAATTTCAATAATCTGGATCATAACTAAACATTCGATTACGTAATAAAAGGAAGAGAAATAAATTTCAAAAAATGATATTCATATTTTGACTTTTCTCTCATTTCCCTTTATTCAACTACCCAAATGTCATCTAAAATACGTCACTCGCAATTATTTCCTGGCAAGGAAATGCGTAATGTTTTTAAATTTAAGTAACTCCAAATTCGAGTTACAGTCGAAACAATAGTCTTCAGTAGTTGATATATCTTTTATTTATGAACCCTCAACGAACTGACGATACATTTTTGTTTATATGCATCGATTCAAACAAAATGCTAGCTAACGGTTACATGACAATTGGACATTGGAATATCGACAGTGAAGAGTTAAATTGGCGCGCGATTCTCTCAATGTAACTTTAATAATGCGTCGCACAAGACCCGCATAGTCGACATCTGAATATGTACGTATATATGGCGGTACTATCTCTTTATTTGTGAGGATGTGGACGTCTCGTTAGCACGAGCCTGTAGGTCCGTCCTTTGGAGGTGTCAGTGTCACCAAGGTGCGTGCAAAATAAATATTTCCAAGCTTGAGAAGTCGACACTAGTCGATTCTTGTTATATGGGACCCGTATGTTACTACGTCGTAGATACGAAAGAAGGAAACATTTGACTTATCTCGATCTATGCGTCACATTTGAGTTTTGGCGGGAAATTGCCATTTGTCACTAAGTGCAAGACGTAAAGCTACGTTTCCATGAGTGCTAGAATTCTACAAAAAATTGAACTAACCTATTGTAATTGTTTCTTGACATTTGTTTTTATTCATTTCTTTCGTATTGAATAATAAGAGTTCTGGAGATTGGTAAAAAAAATGAATATCTAGTTTTAAGGTTCGTTTTCAATAGATAATATTATCATAATCGAGAAAGAGTTAAAGCTATTAAATGAACGGTAGAGGCACTTTTGGGAGTTTCTTTTTAATGTCGATGTAGCGAAAATGAATAATTTTGTTGCTTTTTGAAGCATAACCTCAAATGGGAATAAATTTTGGGATACATTTTAAGCGAGCTAAAATTAATTTTGAAATTAGCTCTTATTCCGCTAAATCTAGCTGTCGCACTAGGAACGAACGACCGATAACTGTGTGCGTAATCTGGCACTGAGAATTCGCTCAACCAATTATAAAGTAGTTTCTAGCTAAAGGCGGTGATGGTTGTATTGTAAAATTTCCGTCGCTTCAGTCTTCCGTGCTTTTTGTCCCGATTGATTTATGGTGTAATGGGACCATTTATTTTCCCCATGGCGCAGTGCGTTCTCTAGTAGCCAAGTAACGTTATATCGCTACTGATGCTTCTTTATCTTGCTTGGTTCCTTCCGCGGGACGTTTTGTTTCTTTCGATCGCTTAATGTCACGAGTCTCAAGATGGCGTTACAAATTGCTCGAGAATCCGTTAATACACAGCGAACATGGGAGGCGAGACAGAATGCAAGAATTGTCGACGATCAAGAGACGGAATCGTGTTGGCGTAACATTTTTTATAACTCTCGTAAGATAGTCAATAAAACATGCGAGATTGGTTGAAAGACTCGCCGAACTATGTTGCGAACGATGCTTTAAGAACGCTGATGATATTTCATCCAGCTACGTTTCAGCTTCTGTCAGAAAAGCGAACCATTTTTTGCCCCGGTCTTGTTTATCGAACACAACAGATGCCATTAGTTTCGAAAGAAATTACATGCAAATGAATTTGAGATTAGAAGATCGTTGGATAAAAAATTATTTTGCTCAAAAAAAAACTAATGCATTTCAAAGTAATATATTGTATGGAAAAAAGCAGGGCAAAGCATTGATGTTTCGTAAATAAAATAGTAGCTAATGAACAAATCCACTGGGAAAAGAAAAAATTTTTTCTTGCCGACATCAACTCTGGACGAAAAAAGGGAAATCCCCTCTGTCACTTCAGAAGTGTCGCCGCGCGACGCGCTTGCGTCCTTGTGGTCGGAATGTGAATGGCGGTTAACAAAAAACAATGTTCATCGGAGGCAATTTCTGGTACATGCGTGCTCGAGTAGACACATGTGCGTAGAAAATAAGAGACGCAAACTTAATACACATGGACGGCCGCAGTAGCCGACAAAGGCGCCGCCGCGCTTTTATTAGCGGCAAGGCCTAGCTAATTCGATAATACACAAAAATTCCCGTGTCGCGTTCGAGAGAAATATAGGCGAACTCGCGCACGCGCAAAATGATCAGCGAAATAAAACACGCGCCACTTTACAAATAGCCTCCATTTGTACCGAGACTTGTTTCAAATTTCAACTAAACAAAACATGACACAACTTAGACATTATTTATGATTACATTTCAAGGACAAAGTTCATTACCTTTTTGAGTTCATTTTTTTCAATGGTTTTAGTTTAAAAGTGTGAAAATTACATTAAATTTATAGGTTAATATAATAGCGGGTACTTAATTTAATCTTATCAGGCTTTCTAAAAAATGTTTAAATACCGAGAAACCTGAAAGTTTCAAATTTTATGTTGGTAGTTATTTGAATTGTTATTTTTATAGTTGTGTTATGGTTTCTTTGTTTTTTGTAATGTTGTTGTTGTTATTACATTGAGTTGTTTGTTTTGTTATTGTTGCTGTGACCTCTGTTTTGTTTGTTTAGTTATTATGGTTAGTGTTATTCGTTTTTGGTTGTTGTACTTTTTTGTGAAGTTGTACGTTGTTTTTGTTATTGTTGTTGTTGCTACTGTAGCGAATTATATTAATTTTTTTTTCACTTTGTTATTATTTTAACTGCACTTTATGCTCGTGTAAAATGTTTCAAACCTATTAAATAATTTAGCAGGTTTTTAAGTAACTTTGTTTTTTCTTGAGAAAATAATGAATTTCGCAAAATTGAGGTGAGTTTAACGGTTTTTGTTTTCGTTTTTTTGCTCCCTTTTTAAATGATTGACGGAAGTGATTATCATGGATAACGTTGTAATTTTTGGAATTACGCGTAAAGGTGTTACGGGAACGTCACTGTAATTTATAGGAAGCAATGGGTTAAGATTTTTGTTGAATCGGACATGGGAACGCCGCCTCGGACCGACAAAAAACTGAAGCTACGATCGAGGTCGTGGCTTACGCCCACGAGCGCTAGATAACCATTGTCTCGCGTGCTTAAAAACACGCTCTCGTTTACGTTCAATCCGGTTTTCTCACATAAATCACGCCGATGATCTTAACCAGCCAGGCACTTGTTACCAGCAAAAGCCATATTTAGGAAAACTTTCTTCAAATTCTAATTACAATTTGATTGTCATTATACTGTATAAGGCTTACCAACATTGAAAATTAGTACTTTTTCAACGGCGTTTTTAGCACGACTTTAGATAAATAAATGAATACTAACACTTTGAAATTCTTAGGTTGATATCCTTAATTTTGGAACATTTTCACTTGCCTCGTCAAAACACCAGTTTTAGAATTAATGGAAAATTTTCACCCGATATGCCGGATAATTAACGAAGTATACAAATAAATTGTTCTTTTTTGAGATTTTTTTGACTAAAAACAAAGTGGTAACATTGAACTTAAGGTGCGAATTTCTTCGGTGGATAAAAAAAGCAGCAAATGAAAAGGTCGCTGCTGTAAAAGCAGCTACCGCGCTTGGGTGCAAATTACTCGTCTTTTATGTGAGCTGGTGTAAATATTCGCCGGTCTCTAATGTGGTGCACCTTAAGCGCCTTCGCTGCGAATCGTACTTGTTCTTTCTTCATTTTTTCACTTTCCATCTCTCTCGTGCTCTTTATCTCTGCGGCACGATTTGCGCATCTAGGCAACCCTTACACCAATTAAGGATTTGAAAATCTGCACGGTCCCTCCCGATTTGGCTATTAAGCACTGCTGTTCCACGTAAGAACTGGCTGCTGGAAATTCCGTGATTTCGGACTCCGAGGCCGAACATGTCATGACTTTTGTCAGCCGGTGGAATCGCAAGAATGTACATACGTAAATTACAAAATTTGTTTACCAAACTCATTTAGTTTCCTTAAGCACCAAAATTCCACATACAATTTTAGCCAGCATATAACTAGTCCCATCTTTGTACTAATTAGCTAAATGACTCATTTTACACGGTAATTTTTAATTATAAAACAAAATTTTATTACTCAAGTTAATAGCTCTCTCAAAAACCAAATTGAACGATAAAAATTAATTTTGTCGTAAAAAATTCATTACGCAGTTATACAATAATTTGGGAATAAAATGAAAATTATAATTCTTCGGAATTAAGTGACTCCATAAATTGTAAAAATCTGGTTTATCGAACAATTGAAAAAAGTATCGAATTTTAATGTAGAAAGATTGTTGAAATTGACAAAACTTTGAATGTATCGATAATGCGTGTAATTAACACTTTTTTATGTGGACATTATTATGAAACGAATCGGAGGAGAAAAAAGTTAAAATAAATACGATGCATCCGTATCTCCTCGTATACACGACTTATTTATATGATTCCCGGTCAAGTGGCGCGCATTTTTCTGCCCGGTTCTTCTTTCTTCCTCATTAGTGCGACCCGGGAACTCGTCTTCATATCCCCCGTAGGGACCGTCAAGTATCTCTGATAACCTTGACTACGTTTTTCTTCGTTCGCCAAAATAGGAATTCCACATAGGAGGAAAACGTTATACGAGTGCCAACGACTCTGTTGCTAATTGGTTCATTCGAACTATAACGTTCGTTATCTAGTTTGATGAAAATTTCGTTCAAATATAAGAATATGAAAAGTTTCATATTCTTACATGAAATTCTCATATTTCATATTCTTGTCTTTCTTAATGAACCAAAAATGTTAAAATTCGTGCAGATAATCAAAAATTAAAACCCTTACTAATTAGATAATATATACTGTGCCCGATAAAAAGTCCCATAAAGTCAAGAAAGAGATTAGGATGTTTTCTAACCTCTGAAATAAAACTGGATGTGTAGGTGGCAAATAAAATGAAACTTCGACAAACATGTCACAGAAATTGCGATCTTGTAGTGTCGTCCTTAAGAAATACAAAATCGATCGGTTGAAATGTCAAACAGCATAATCGTTTATTACATTTCTAGTTCGTAAATATAGGTGGCGTTGTTTGCGATTTTTTGGCGCGTAATGTAAAACTCGGGACTATAAATAGAATTTTCATATGGTAGATGACGTTATTAGATGTTACATGTGATGTGTTGATAATAGCAATGTTTATCAACTTATAGGTCAAACATAGAGGGCGCTGTATTCTAACGTCAGAAAAGAAATCGTTATCCATTATTTTGACAATAGCAAGTATAAACTTATTTTTCATTATTCTTAAGTCGATGTAGAGAAGCCTATAAAATAGATGGCGTCACTGTTTGATTATCACAAACCAATGAAAAAAAACGAAATCAGAAACACGAAGCTCCAATTTTTCGACTTCTCAGGACATTACATAACATGAAAAGAACCTCGTCCTCGGAATAGCAGGAGGTGGCACAAAAATAAATAAGTCCTGCTAAGGGGGCGAACAAGTTTATGACATCGGATACGAGCTGGCTGTGCACGTATCTGAGTCTATGACAAGTCCGGCCTGGTGCACTAACGAGCTGGCTGTTCGTCGCAATGGTAGCACTCTGGGCGAGTTTGTCAGCGAGAAATATCTTCTTGAATCGTCGAGCATCTGCATTTACAGGCTCATATGAAGGGGGCGGGAGGAGGGAAGATGGGGAGCTGCCAACTGACAACTTTGTTAGCGGCGCGGTCCGATAGGAGATAAAGGCCGTTAGGATGCAGCGCTGTTGTAGGTTACGCCACTATCGATGAACCGGACACAAGCAACCAATCCAAGCCCAGATTTAAACGAACATCTCTCTAGCTTAATACTACATGTTTTCATATGATAACGATACAATTCGATACATCACTACACAAACATAGATAACTACGCTTTTCAAAGATTCATATACTTTCCCGCCATTTTTAAAAGTACTAAATTTACCTTTTTTCCTATGTTTATCTGTTGGCAACAATGAGCAATGAATTCAAGCATGACAATTTGGAGTAATTTATAAAAATATATTCTTTTCTAGGTTAAAAATGTAGAATTTGAATTTCCCGCCTTTTCTTTGTAATTAAAAATATACGCGTTTTGTTTTATTTGAAGAATGATTAGAATTCAAATTTGAATGTACGATGTTTTTGTGTACGAAAAATAACTTTGATTTACAGGTTAGAAATTGAGGATCGATTATAAAATACGTAAAAAATTGATTTGGCTCGTTAACATATAAAGGTAAACAATGTTGTCTCAAACTTTCATCTGAGCGATAATTTCTAAACCAACATGCTTGTCCAGTGTACCATTTATGACGAACACAACGTCGGCCTCCAAACCTTCATGAATTTGCATGCTCCACGTGAAATAACTCAAAACCTTGCGCGGGAACAATCTGAGACTGAATGGCGCCGCGAGCGCGGTCACGCCCGAACGTTGAAAGGCCGCGCCAGTCTTTTGTCTCCAACCGGCTATTAGTTACACAAATTAGTCATAAAAATGCAATTCTGCTGAGCAAGGATGATCATAAATTTCAAATCTCTCCATTTAACAATATCGAGCTTCGAACTTTTCCTCGTACAATATAATTTCCCGCCGTTTTTAACTATATGCAATTCGAAACTCCCACTCTTTTATTAGCAGGAATGCATTTTCCCGCGCATTTTCTTCATCGTTATTGGTTGGGATTCACATGATGACAAATGTAATAGGTCCAACAAATGTTTCAGAGCCCGACATACAAATTTCATTTAGAAATGAAATTCTACTGTCTCATTAGCCCTGTGAACCCAATGCATTAGTCTAGTAACCGCAAAGAGGGCAGCACGCTAAAGTGGATGTATCTCATAAATTACGGTGCATTCTAGGTAATAAGTACCGATCATTTAATGTCGTCCAACAAATGACTAAGTTGATGTTAGTGGCCACGACGTCATCTAGTGATAATATCCTAAATTATCTATTTCCTAACAAAATCCCACGCGCTAAAATTTGTCTTTTTTTAGCTATATTTACAAACAAGCAATAAAAAATATTAATCAAGATTTATTATATGTATGAAACATAAACAATTCTTGTATTTTGTACACATAAAGTTAGGGTTATTATTCAAATCCAAATGAATATCCATCTAGCGATTGTGTTCCAAACCATTTTTGCCGCTAAAATTAAAATTGGTGGCAATTTTCAATTAATTTTATTTAACTGTTCAACATCAAACACATAAAATACTGATTAAATCAGCAATCAAATTGAACGATATCAATTTATTATAATTAATTGATATAATTGATCGTTTCTCATTTTTGAGGTTATGTTGAAGTTATGACTTCTCAATTTAGGTCATATCCTTTTACACTTAAATGTAACCAAACTTGTGGTCGAGGTTAGCATTAAAGCCGTGACTAAGAACAATAATTTTCAACTTTTTCCATTCTTTGAACAGCTTTGCGTCAGAACCAATAAACGTGTTCCCATAATATTTATCAAGGATTCCGTCAATCAAAATAGAAGAAACAGTGTAACTTGAATAACGTCGCACTCAAATAACGAGGTTCAATCGATCGGTGTGAAGATTCGCCCACGACTTCACCCTCGGAATCAATTATCCGCAATTTATATTAGCGGGTGCTTTCTCTCTTTTCCGACGCGAAGTGACGGATGGTGCAAGTGTCGAGCGCGCTCTACGCGTGATCGCCGCGATACCATCTGCGCGAACATAAATTTCAACCGAGCGCTAGTGTCAAAGCGAAAAAGTTCATATTGTTGTAAATGCAAATGAACGATAAATGATGCCAGCTCGTCTCGACAAATGATGTCGAGCGAATATTCATTCCACAGAAATTAACTTTTTAGCGTCGTTTTGCACGATTTATGACTTTTTTCGGTTTCAAAAAACTACAAACTACTCAATAATTCATACATTTTTAAACTTCCTTAAAAAACTGAATATTTCAACATTAAAATCACGCGTGTTCATTTGAAACATTAAGCAGACATAAAAAGGGTTTTTTTTTGTATTTTTCAAAAGCCCGGGAAATTCAAATTTGTTGAAAGAACGCTTTTTTCAAAATGATGTAATTTTAATTATTCAACAGCAATTTAATAACAATCATTATGTATTCGATGCGCGACGACCAATCATTTTGCTGCGACCTAAATAATAACCCGGGCGTATACTCCTTTTAAATCGATAAATTGTGAATAATCATAGCTTTAATGCAGTGCGATATAATAGCGCAATAAGTAACTCAGAAAATCGTCCATGAATGATTATATCTCTGCGACCCAAAATTAAGTTATTTGAACCTATAAGCGCGTTGCGTCAAAAATGTAAATAAACTATTTTGCTCCGAACTCTCTGATGGTTCGGAGCTTCTTTTCTTCCTCCTTCCCATCGTTATTTTTTCTCTCTTCTCTTTTCATCAATAAACGTGTTGAAACCAATTCAAGTGAACTCGTTCAAAGTGATGTTCGTGAAATATTATCGTGAAACTTTCAACTCGAAATGTATTTTTAATAAATTTAATTATTACTAAAGGAAGTAGATGATAGTTGGCGCATTATAAATATTTGACATTTTCGCTATCTGCGAATGCAATTTCAAAGAAATTTCATGTTCACAACAAAAATATCAATGCTTGTTAAGCACGACAATTCAATCTGTTATAAATAATTGGGGGAACTTTTTTTCGAACCAAACGAAGTTTGAATGCGCAGAAGGGAATTTCGTGGGATATAAAAGAAAATTTCATTCGTATACCCGAACGCATTTCGGTTGAGTAACTGAACGCACCGAGATAAAGTTCTCACAATCTGATAATTAACAATAAAATAACAAGAGTAATTACAGCGCATTACGTGCGTCGTTTCGAAGCGTTTCATTTGCTCGTAAGCGATTTCCGCAAGAATAAAAGGATGGCAATTACAAAATAATATCTTTAATTAACGAGAATTTATTTTACGGCGCGAAACTGATGTTTCGGGCCGGGGGGATCTAGTCGGCACTTGATAAGTTAACCTAATTTCATTTCGCCCAGCGATAAAGATAAGCGAATGTGCATTTTTAATGGTCCGGGCGTAAACGTACCAATGTTAATAAATTTACAATACGTATAAAAAAGAACATAAATGCATTTTACGGCGTCTTCGGACTTATATTCAACATTTAATATAAATAAAAAAACTTTAATTAAGCAAGTTACAGTCTAGATAATTATTAGCAAACTGGAGAAATATCCAGAGTCGAATG
>JABFQD010000555.1:0-24594 GCA_022817045.1 Psix sp. ZL-2020
TAGATTTTAAAAATAAATAGTTTTTATTTAACATTTTTACTTGAATTTCATTTCTATTTAAAATTCATCGGATACAAGATGTCGTTTGAATCATTTTACTTTACATTATTTCACAAGGCTCAAATAAGTTTATAGAAAATATTTTTTCATACTAGTGGCTAACTAGAAACTCACTAGATTCTAATGTGGTCCAAGTGATTATACATATTTCGATTTAAAATATTGCAAGTAAATTACTTGCAAATTTCTAGTAAATATTGTGCAAGTTTTACTTGTTAGTTACTTATTATACACAGCGTGATATTTCTGGGAAGTTTCTTATAAGTCTTGCTTATGAGATACTTGTAGGGTAAAGAGTGAAACTGAAGGTTGCCTTACAAGTTACTAGTAAAAATTTTTACTTGGGTACTACAAAAACTTGTCCATGGGTCAGTTGTGATCTTCTCACAGCTCTTGCACTACATTCTAGATATTTTCGACACTTCCAATATATCCGTCTTCTTTTTTTATCAGTGCGGTGATACATATACCCGTCAATGTGTAGAATTGGGTGTTTTACACCAGGTAACAACTCAACAACCAATATTGCACTTATCACAAGCACTGCACTTAAAAATAAAATCATTTTTATTTTTTTTTACTTGTTTGGTGCCGAAACGTTATAAAAACAAGTAGTTGTTTTGCCAAGAATTTAGGTTGACAATATGAGAAAGACAGTTGTTTACTCTGAAGTTAGATAATTTTGACATATTCGAAATTTTGAAAACGTGGTAAAAAGGTGGTAAAAATGGTGGTGGTAATATTTTATTTTTATTTTTATTGGTAAAAATTGTTTAGTAAAAAATGATTTAGAATCAAAATAATATGCTTGTAATAAAAATATCAGTTGTGAGTTAGTGGCTGCTCTTTATTATTCTAACAAAATTGGTAAATTTAATTTAGAATTATTTAATGTTATTAAAAAATGATAAAATTAATTAAAATTACTTGGAAATTTTATTATCGCATTGTAATTGTTCGAATATTATTTTTACAGGAACTTCTTTAATAAGTGAAGGTATATAAAAGGAATTTATTTTTCATATTGTAAATTTTAGAGAATGATATTTAAATTCAAACCGCAATTAAAGTCATTATTTTGAAAAGTCCTTAAGCAAACTAATTAATATACATTTTATTTATGTGAAAAATTAAAAATCATGCAGTCAAGATGTAGTCTAATCTACTTTTTTACTCGCGCATTACAAATAGTATATTATCGAGTACTAAAAAAGAGGCTAAATATATTATTTCAAGTTTAGGGTTAAAACAACGAAATTCTAGACCACGGTACAAGCATGATACCTTTCTGGTCTTACAGCACGCCAATAAAATAACAGTCAATTTGTTATAAAATTTTAGTGATCACTGGCGACACATAATATTAAATTCAAGTTAAATTTGACTTTAGTTTGAAATTGTTAATGTATTACATTTTTAATGCAATATTGAACAATTAAACTAACTTACCTTAAGTGAAGTTTGATTTTAATTAAGCTGAGGTCTCCTCTTCGAGATTTAACGATTCGTAGAAGCGTTTAGATGCTCGATCCATGCATAAATTTTAAAGATAGTATGATTACTTACTACTAGGGTCTCAACGGCTCTTAGTGTTGAGGGCGTTAATGGTGCTTCGATGAAATCAAGAAAAGAATGTGGGGTTTTGCCTCGGGCGTACGCTTGGTGGATAACTTTTCAATAAAGTAAACTGATGTTGTTTCCTGAAAGGGGATGTCAGAAGACAAGGGTCTGATGACAATTTGATGGACTCAGACGCCAGTAGCTTTATAAACAAAAGGTACCATGACTGGGACGGCCATAAGGGAACGACTAAAATTCTCTCGGCCTGATCATTGATAAGTTTCTTCAAACATTTCAGAATGATCGTAAAAAGTAAGAAAGCGTAAAAATAGCAATTGGACCATCTTAAAGCAAATGCATGAACAGCTTCCGCTTCAGAATCCAGTAACCATGATACAAATCTTTGAAATTTTTTGTCTATGTTAGTGGCGAAAAAATCAATTTCAAAACGACCAAATTCACGTTTAAAATAAAATACCAGAACTAGCTAGACAACATTCAGTTTCAAACGAGACCACTAAATCCCTAAACCTATCCGCTTGTTTTCCTGCTTTTAGTTGAATGTCCTCACCGAGCGCACAGACTGTCCGAAGCTCTTGTTCGATGGGGAAATTGCAGATTTCACGACAGGATCTAGAACCAGAGCGATGATCAGTGGACAATTTTCTGGCTTTAGATATTTTTTGACAAGGGATTCTTCTTCTTTAGTCAATCCTTTTTTCAATATCGGTGCTTATCGGTTTACCAACAGTTTGTTTATTTTGGAATCAAACTTTTCCTCTGCTCCAGGCTTGCACAGCAGAGTTATTGTATCTTCATTTAAGTTCAGATGATACTGGTAATTTTTTTTTGTCATTCTTTCGATGATTACGCCGAGACCTTGAACCGTAATCTCGATTATGCCTTGAGCGATGATTATAGTGATAAGAATTAACATTATAATGATGATTTCTCGCGAATTTTTTCTTTTCGTTTTACAACAAAAGATTGCTATGAGACGTGCACTGAATTACACAACAAACGGAATGACGAGAATAAAATATATTCTTCGATAGTTGGAAGAAATAATAATTTACTATTCACTAGTATCTGAGATTTATTTTTACTTTGTCCAGAAATACCACAAATGACTGATTTCTATTTTATCTAGTGTTTTTAAATTTCCTATTTTTTAAAGTTATTTTTTTCCAAATTATTCATATATTATATATTTCTTGTAAAAATATAACTTTGGAGAATACTGAGACGAAATGAAACTTTAAAAAATAAGAGCGAAAGTCTTAGATTTTCTTGGTTGCACGACTAGGTTGATGTTGTTATTTAAACCTAATAAATTGTGAGGTCCGAAGTTAGCAATTTTGCAATTTACCCATTAAGCAATATATCGGTTGAACAACTTGTCACTTCGCCTAGTAAACAATATATATTTATATATTGTAACGATGATACCATCCTCATTTGATCCTTCAAGATTGAATTCGCGCAAGGCAACAGCAGCGCCACTCGATTCAATGAGGTGTCGTTGTAGCAAGCGTGTTCGCACGCAACACAGTTCATAACCGTGGAAACCACTAGGTAATGAACGCTAGAAAACTTGGACAATACAACACATCAAAAGCAATTTTAGTAAACTGTCACTTTTGACAAAAAGCTATGGACAAAAAATGTATTTATTCATTTATACACTATAAGTTGCAATATATCAAAGTTATGAATATTCAATCACAAATTTTTAGCAACCTTATTTGAATATTTTGAAATAAATTTTTTTTCATATTTATTACGGACTATATTTAATTGTTTCATATTATCTTTTTCCGTTTATTTTGACTGGGCTATGTTTCTAGATTCTAGCTTACCTAATGTGGTTTCTAAAGATTTTTTTTAATTTGAAGAATTTGAAGAACTTTAAGGAATTTCAGGATATTTTGATGCGTTTCTGTTATATGATAAGGAAATGGATTGTACCAGGCCTCACAACTCGTACGTTTGATTCGTGGAGTTGAATATTATTGTGATTATTATATTGTGATTACCTCTTATCCTCGAAATATTTTCTGTGATAGTAATTTTTTCACGAACCATACATAGTGTAATTTATCGTTATTTTTATGAGAGAAAGCAAGTCCTGCGTGCTTCCATGTTACGCTATTTATTCATTTATTATTGATATTTATTTTATATTATTGAACTTAGGTATGCAATGCCAACAATTTTAACTTATTCCGATACTTTGATAATGTGAGTTTTTAATTTTAGAGTTCTTTTACCGTTGCTAAAATTGTCGGTTATTCTTACTCAGTTCGTTATTGGTGTTTCTTTTATACGCGAACGATTATTTGAATATTTATTAAAACCATACTGACAGCGGCTTCGCTCGGTAAATGTATCCATTGTAAATTGATTGTAAAGGGATGCGATGCAGCCTACTGTACTTGTAATTATTTATTTTATATTGATTGTAAACTTAAGCGTGATATCGTCCTTGATTACGGAATTATCGGGTATAAAATATGCATCAAAGACCGTTCATCGAAATGCATCGCCAAAAGTTTTCGACCTGATGTGCCTTCAGCTTCAACTAATTTGTCCTTTGATTCTACTACTGATGAACTCGGGGCTACTATTAGAAGCGACCTTCATCGTATTGACAGCAAACTAGATTCATTTATAAAAATATGCAGCTCTCGTATAAATGCTCTGAACCTCGAAAAGAGATCACTGGATGATCGTCTCCAACGATCTTATACCGTAAGATACTTCGAAGCTCGTGTGTTCGTTGGAGAAAATGAATATCACTTTTACTGGTGGCTAGCTTTTGATTCATAACTATGTTCAAGCGCTTTTTTTATGCTATATTCGGTAAATTGTTATTGTTACCCAACGTTGCATCGACTGACACCTGGTGAAATGTTCGCTCGTTATTAATTTGTATAGTTTGTTACTCTATAGATATAAATTATACAGTTTAGTTGTCACGTAAGGCCATTCCGTATGTGAAGTTTACGAGTTTCGTTGAAGCTAGCGGATGTGAAACGGGATTGATTGTTTGCAGCTGATATTTTACTATAATGTTATTAATTATTTTCGTATGTTATATTTATTATGATCAATTTTTCTGCTAACAATATTGCTTTTTGGCCGGATTTCTGATTTGTTTGATCTCTTCTAAGAACTATGAATTTTTCTAAAGGGTTATTTGATTCTGCACTGTAGATTACATACATAATTTCTGCTTTGACGTTATCGCAATTGTATGCGAATTGCAACTCTGATTAGTGTGAGGTGCTCGCGTGCTAAATTGTCAGTAAAATCTATCTATGATCTGCACTGAGGCCTTGTATACCGTGACGTCCGACACCCCGATACATTTTTTCTGATAGTTGTTTTGCAAGAGAATATCTCCAGGTGATGACTAGTATCCAGACAACTCATTGGTAGACAGCAATCGAATAGACACTACAGCGGACATAGGATTTATGAGATCAACAATAAAACTTGATATAAATCTGAATGTTTATAGTGAAATTTATATCAATGGGAAATTAAAATAACGACATTGGCCAAATCGTAGACCAGAATATTTTGTATCTATCAAAATATCGGGAAATTGAGACTATCACACGCTATTTGATGGTAGATAGTCGCAACCTTATAAATTGTCGTATGACATCTCAAAGAATTTTCTACTTCAATTTTGTCGAAGAACAATTTTAAAGGTATTACAATTATTTTTTCGTTAGCAGATTTATAATAATTTATTCCCAAACGCCTGGTAACTCTAGAAATTTTTTTAATGTGAATTTCATATAAATTGTTTCGAGAATTAATTTTTTTAATTGTTTGCCGCTCACCAAGCATATACGACTTTGGTGGAACATAAAACTCGTGTTGTTGAAGCCACTTGAATCGAGTGTGTTCTGTTTCACTGTTAGAGTTTTATTGTAGCTGAGATTTTAAATCTCGGAACATAACTTCCCATATACCCGTAACATTATCAACCGTTATTTGACCATCTTTTTCTCAAGAACTGTCGTTCAAATAATCACGTTATTAGAAGAAATCACAGTTCTGAGAACGTCAATTTAATCTAGAGGGCGTTTCATGTCTGACGAATTTTTTTCAGATTAGTTGCGAATGTCTCAATAGTTGTATAAACTTTGTATCATTCTATCACAATCCTGAATACGTGCGGTTGAATAAAAGACAAAGTCGATTTGCACTCGTCTGGATATTCGCAGAATATCCGGACGAATGCAAATAGAATTTCGAAGCAGACATCAACTATTTTAGGACTAATTTTAGTATCATATAATACGTCTCCAACTGCTTCGTAGACCGCTTTAACTTTAGTACCCGCGACGATTGCAATCAACAGTGGTTTTATCACTACTCTTCTTTTGTTTGCATTTTTCTTCAACTCGTTCATACCTGTTTTCAGCTTAGCAGCATCCTACGTTAAACGAGTAATTGATTTTCAAAACACAGTAACGAAACATAGTAAAAAATAACAATTCATTGTATTAACCTGCACTTTCAAAAAGAAATTGTATTAAACTAGGTACTATTTTGTATTCAAAGAATCCTCATGATTTTTTCTGTACTTCTTTTTGACTTAACAACAATTGAATCTGCAATTAAAAAAGGAATTTCAATTGGCGTTTGTAAAATAAACAGATAAAAGGAAAATAAATAAATAAAAAAAATTAGTAAATTATTTATATAATGTGAATCAATAATAACAGGTAAAATAAAAAACAAAATGCCTTTACTAGCGGATTCCAACTCTTCTGCAATTATATTTTTTATTGCAATACAGATTATTGCTCAAAGTTCGTTCCAATTGCTAAGCAGCTTTAAAATCCTCTAAAAGTAATTGGAGCCATTCACTTGTAGTTAAAACTGGATTTTCATTGAAATATTTTTCGATGCCATTGGATTTCAGCAACTCCATCCGAAGTTCTTTACTCGCGTGTCAATGTTTAATGTATTCATTGGTGATTTCTACTTTAGTGATGATCTCCGTTTCCATGGTTACGGATGGGACAAATTAGATTAACGGACATTCGTTCATCAGCTGACAGCTGACTTCAGCTGACATTCAGCTGAAGTCAAGTCGGTTTTATTATCAAGTAAATTTTTCCTCACGACGTCACTTGTAAGGAATGATTCCAGTTCTTCTACAAATATTTGCTCCTGGAGTATTGTGTTAAACTTCTGTTTTGTACGTCAAGGTTCGCTCGTGCTTATCATAGAATTTACCGATTCTTTCTGTTTTCAATCTTCAAATACTACTTCAAGTTCCTGAATATCGTACACGTTGACACTAGTCCCATTCTCATCGAGTACACGAATAAGTTTTTTTCAGGAGCATTTAAAAAAATCTCTTCGGTCAGATTTTCCCTTAAATGTGGTTTCACAGAATCGTTAATTCTATTTTAAATTAGTCAATTTAATTTTGAAATGTTTATGCCAAATTCAAAAAGTTTTATTCCATTTTAAATTGAATTATTCTATGTTAAATTTTTTGTGAAATTTGTAAGGAACATTTTTTGGCCAATTAGATTTTTTTAAATACCTTTGTTTTGAGATAGTTTAGGATTATGCAAAGCGGTTTAACCGCTTTGGTCTAGTTTTTGGTTAATTCCCGTTCCCCGCGCTGCTCAGATGAACCAAAATATTACATGTTCTTATTGCGCGAGCTAGTTCATATTTTCAGTTCGGATTTTTTCCTGGCACGGTTTATATCACATCAAATTAAATAACGATATATTTTATAGACACGCGGCAGTGTAATTTTTTGAGCTTTCTTACCCACTTCCTGCGCTCTAAGACACTCGATACAGGTCCCGTCCAGAAGAAAGCCTGAGAACCGGAGCTGGAGAGTCCACAAAACTCGTGTCCTACACAAACGTTTAACAGTCAAAATGAAGAAAAAATTGAAAACAATTAATTTTTTCATTTGAAATAAAGTTATATTGATTTAAATAAAAACATAAACAAAATAAAATCTTTGAACGAATTTATTAAATATGAACAATAAAAGTCCGTTAACAAATGACATGTGAATTCGTCCATCGTTCAACTGACTACTATTGTAAAAAATATGATATTAATGCTTTAATTAAATCGTTAAATGAGTTCCATTGTTGTTTAAACAATAATTAGTACAATATTAGTAATATAAAAATTACAACAATCGTGACAGTCGAATACAAAAAGTAAAAAAAAGAGGTAAAAATTTTGCTGGTCAAAAGAAGAACTTAATATAAAAAACAGTCTTATTGTTATTTCTGAAAATATCTTGAGCGTTACATTTTCACTGTAGGATGATTCTTCACTTGCACTTACAGAATATCGCAGAAAAGTGATGCCATGTTCCAAACGACGCGGCAGTTCTGAGTCCCAACTGTCTCTAGTTCTGGCAATTATCGCAGTTTGTAATTGCTTTGTGCCAAAAAAAGTGTGGCCAACGCTCGTTGCAATGAAGCCACGCACGAATCAATGAAATTTGCGATTTCTCTTTCTTTAGATAACGTTCAAATATTCGTATTGTGTTTAGACGCGTTGGAAAGTCTCAACGGCTAGCTGATGCAAGTGCCTGGTACAGAACGATGTTGGAACGTTGCGCGCAAAGTTGTCATGCGTACAACCCACTTCAATATACACACATACTGAAAACTCAGCGCGAATACATCATAGACACCTGACATATAAAATTTTATGAACACGAATGTTTAAATATTTGATCAGTTACATTATATATTAATAGTAAATTCGAGTCGTTACAAAATAGATAGTAAATTTTACTATCCAGATTGTTCTCAGCACAATATACAAATTTCACAATTCAGATTGTACTATATTATTTTCTCAACGCACTCGCAAGTGAAATTGCATTTCCGAGGTAACTACTCAATGTAGTTTAAACTTGTAAATCTTGGACTCGCACTAAACCATAAATATACCTATTTCAAAATAAATGAGTATGATTATTAATTTAACTCATGGAGATTCGAAAATTCAGCAGACTGGGTGGATCAAGTTTTTAGGTAATTGGGTTAGTTGGTCTGATCAAGCTGTTTGACTAGCTTGTTTGATTACCTAAATTCTACAGAGATTCATCGAGCCGGTAGAGTAAATTATTTGCACACATAAATATATCATAGTTATCGCAATTTAATATCTTAATACTTCCTACATCAAATTACCTCCAATAGTATTGGCAAAATATTATTTGAAAATTTTTGGTACATAGCGCCATTTAAATCAACGTCTATGAAACATTGGAAAATATTTCATAGACTGAGTACCTTAAATACCACACCAAACAGTCACTTTTCATGGGTTTAGATGGTCGACTTCTCTTAATTATTACGGATTCTCCACTATCCAATGATAAATATTATACCGATTCACTTCACTAACTGAGATTAGTAAATGATGATTGATCAAAGAAAAATACTAGTGATAGAAAATTATAATTGGTTGCTAATTTTTGTTTTCAATTGTTTAAATTTAAGCGGTTTTAAAAGGCATTAAAAATGTAAATAAAGTTTGTATTCATGAAGTATGTGCAGAACTCTTCTTTGCAGAATTTCTGAACTCCATAAAATTTGTCGAGAATTAATAGGAGAATATGCAGCAACTGTAGCAAAAACATTCTCTAAAGACTCTTAGGACTCTCTTAGACTTTATGTTTACATTCAACATTTGCCATTTCGTTAAGCAATAATAAAATACTGCGAAATCATTTTGTAGATGAGCTACTGCTACATTTCTGTTTGCCTCCAAATACAAGTTAATGATATCAACTTTCTCTAGATTTGTCAATATTATAGAACCTCGACGGAAAAATATTTTCAGTATAAATATTCAACATAAGTTGAAAATTTGAATATCCGTGATGCTATTTATACTTGTGCCGAATTCTCCATACGACCACTGTGGCATTCCAAACGTTTTTCCACTTTTATTGAATTTTGTTGATTACAGTGCCATCTGTGATCGAAATGATTTCAATCCAATTTCAATAAAAAAAATGTACAATTTTTTGTAGGATCGAATCAGCAATAAAAAAAACCCTTCATCCCCCTACAATGGATAAGTGGTTGGGTCAAGTTTGATATCATTGGACAGCCTTCTCCGAGACGAACAAATTTGAATTGTCAATATTTTCATTTGAAAATAGTTTTAAATGATTTACCTTGTATGAGTTATTTAAATTTTCCGTATTATATTGCAATCTTACTTAGCCTTACCTAGTTCAAAAATTAATCTAATAACCTTATTAAAACAAAATAAATAAGTCATTGATTAGGGATCTTATAACGTACTTGTTATTATATAATTATCAATGTTGTAATATCACCTAATAAATATAAATACAAATTACAAATTTATTTTAGTCTTATTCAAGCATGCATCTTTAATTATATTCTTTATTTCAGATAACTAATAGAAAACATATATACATAAAAAATGTCATAATATGAATATTTTGATATAAATATTGCATATTGTAGTAAATACGTTATAAATTTGATGAAGATTTAAACTAATGAATGAATAAACAAAAACATGATACTATAGTGGGAATATGAATATTTTAATTAAAATATTAACTATAAACTGTAAATTCACTAATAAAATTATAGGTATAATAAATTTTAAAATCACTAAATGAATGAATAAATAAATTGGTGAGTGATTAAGAAAATAATATTTAATGGGTACATGGATGAATCAGTGAATGATAAAATGTATGAAGAAGTTGCATATTTTGATCATCGTATTTTCTTATTTTTGGAAACAAATTTATCATACTGCAGTATATCTTTTTTGCAGATGAACTTTGCGAAAGTCTGAATACATAGAATTTTATTTATGGTTATCTTCTCCCTTCAAATTATTGAAGAATAATATGAACCATTTACATATTAGAAGCTATTGCTTGTTAGAAAAAATGATAAAACATATTTTTGCTTTTCCTCATAATATATCCCAGAAACAGCTTCTTTCTCATATAACAAAAAAATAGCACAGCCGACATCCTCACAGGTCTCACATAGACATAGTGGTCCTGCGAAACCCAGACCTCAGCCTGGAAAAAAGTCAGTTGTATTATTCCGTTTTCCGTCTTTGATGAGCCAAAAAATTGTCCTTGTTCAATGATAATATCCCAGCTTGAGTCTAGCCAAAGTTGTGTGCAGAAAGTTGTTGCTGGCTAGGCAAGATCAGGGTGATAAAATTGCAAAAATTCTGCGTATATTTTCATGTATTGCTCTCAGAATCCGTGTCCGTTTCGCTTTATCTGTAGTGGACTAAGCCATGACTGCCAGAGTTGCCTAAATTATCTAAATCAATAGACTGGGAATGAGAAAGATAACACACGTATGAGGTGATTGTGTGTTTTTTGGGTATTCTAAGCTTCAGAAAGTCATGAGACTGTGCACACTGATTCGTTGTCCTAAAAGTGCATAGCTCGGGGATTTCTGTTTCTATTTAGCGTAAAGGTGGCAGGTATTATCGTAAGGGCCTTATTTGATAATGGATCTAGTAAGACTTGAATGCTTCAGTTCATTTAAAGAATCATATTAAATAGTGTTCGGAAAGGGTCCATATTACAACCGAATGACGCAATGAAAGCAGTTGAAGCAGAATCTATTCTTCCGGTTAATTTCAGAGAAAAATCAATGTCTTTTGAATTCAAACGGCTTCTTTCCTTAACTACCCGTGCAAGATTAACTAGATGCGTAAAATTATGCCCCCGATAAAATTACCGTGTTATCGATGCTAGAAAGTATGAACACGGAAGTGGTCAAAATGCTTCACGATAGAATAGTGCCGTCCATGCAAAACTGGTCTAGTCCCTTCTATTATGGAATTTAGTGTGTTGTGGTTTCAAAAACTAATGGGAATATATCGATTTTGCATTGACTTTCGTGAACTCAACAAAGTAAACAAGAATTATTTTTACCCTATCTTATATACTTGACGTTTTAGATAAGTTAAGGGCTACTAACTATATAAAAAATTTAGACCTGAGACAAGCTTACTTTCAAGTAGAGTTGGAATAATTTCCTAAGGAATATACTGCTGTCGCAGTACCTGGGAAAAAGTTGTTCTTATTGAGAAGAATGCCCTAAGAACTACCCATTACTCCTGATGTTTTTCTGACGTTAGCTGATCGGATTGTTAGTTCGGAAATTACGTCTCATGTGTCTATCTGGAAATCATAATCATCATTAGTCATACTTTTGAAAAACACCTAAATTGAATAAAAAAGATGCTCTAACGGATTCACGATGAGCAGAATTAGTACATTCAGTATCTGAAGCAAAGATCACTGCGACCGAGCGCGAGGCCTGGTGTATCTGCAAGTTTCGTTCATACTTTAAAGTAATTGAAGACGGTTAGATTTTATACTGGTTATAGAACTTGAAAAACCCTACTGATTGGCTCACTTGTTGGTCTATGGAATTAATGGGGTATGATATAGAAATGGTTTATTGACCTGATGTTACGAACCATGTCTCTGGTACCCTATTCCTAAATCTATAAAGGGCCCTATCCCTAAGGCTTACATCTAAAACTATGAAAATTAAAATGTAATTTCAGCTTTTGAAGAGAGTGTTGATAAATGATATTTTTATAAAAACAATAGAATTGTCTCTTTTATGACAATTCTTTAATTACAAATCTAAAGCTGGACATCTATATTTTTATTTTACAGACCGACTCATTAACTCTATTGTTTCTGGTTTTCACGCCTGGAGATTAGTTCTCCTTTATGAGTCGCCTCAGTTCACTTCATATTAAGCCCGCTAAATTTCCATCGCTGGACATTTAGATACAGATAAAACCTTCCGCTGATCATGCTGCCTTCATTATTGGCGTAGATTTTATTTAGATACAATCAAATATTTGCAAAAAAAGCCCATCATTCAAACTTGCAAGATCTTGCGCGCTAAACCACGGTCTTATGGATTGCTGTGAATACGAGCGATCCTGGCAAATAGTTTTAGCTGACCTAACTTATTAGGGCATCAGTGTGTTTTGGTTTTCCAAGACCTATTCACTAAATGAATCGAAGTTATTTCTTTTAGGAGAAGCAAACGGAAAAACTTTTCTAATAATTGCTGCTTTAAAAACACGATCTGTGCATTAGTAAGGAGATCCTACAGTTGTGTTAACCGACAACAGAAGAGAGTTCGCTAATAGATCCTAGCGCGAATTTCTGTCTGAAATCAGAATAAACAATTCAAGAACTCTACATATTAGCGGTAAGCGGATCCACTGAACGATCCAACCAAGTCATAAGGGGGATGATTATGTCCTATGTTAAAGACGGCTCCATGACTTAGTGAAAAATTGCCTTAGTATCACAGTTGATCGCTACGAAGCTGAGTATATTAAGAAAACTAGAGAGCGCATCTGCGTTGGAGATAAATTATGGAAACGCCTTCATATGCTCTCCTTAGCATTCCAATGTATTGCTTCAAAATTATGCCCCATATACAATGGTCCGTACATAGTCCAACTGTACATAATGTCACACAATCAAAAAGCGAAGCTACCTGCTTTTTGAAATGGATTTAGGTTTTTCTACAAGCTTGAGTCAATATGTGGTTTCAAAAGACCGATTTCACGAAGCAATTCTTAAAATTGGATTTTAAAATTTAAGGATTTATTTCTTTCAATTTTGGATTTTTATCGAAATTATCACTTTTTCAGTTTCGTTATGTATATTGTGCTAAAAAAATTTTGATTACAGATATAACAGATATTCAAGTATGAATATAGAAACATGAAAGTTTGATTTCGCGTATCAATGTTTATATATGCCAATTCAACTTTTATTTGAATTGAGTAAATTCTTTCGTCTTAACGTTTTCCATAATTTATTACTTTTTCTGGTATATGGTGGAATGTTGGAAATAACAAATATGCTACAATGAAAGCGATGGAAGGTTTTCCTGAGCTGAAAACTTTAAATTTATATCGAAACAAATGCAATAAAAAATACTATTCGATATTTAATGGAATTTTTTCATTTTAGTATTAATTATTTCTGCGAAGCAAAGAGAAATAAAAATACCTTGGTTAGCTTAACGTGCAACAGCATCTTTGCAGAAGATTCTTCAAAAGTTGACTAAAATTAGTATTCTTTTTACACTCATCACTACTTTACTTGGTTAGGTCCCTTGAATGCATTAGCATTAAAAGTCGCTAAATGTTGACGCAAAGTTAGATTTTGAGAATTCATTAAAGCAGATCGAATGTTGCGGAACAAACATAGAATGACACTTCGCGGAAAAAAAGCCACCTAGTCTTAGCCATTTTTCAACCGTCAATATCTCCCGTACTTTTTATAAAAATGAGGAAACCTTTAGTCTTGATTTGGTAAAAAAATAACCGCTTTTAATAAAAATACGGAAGATATGGACGGTTGGATGTATATATATACATATTGAGTTTGTTGTATCAGTTCTTATATTGTACAGATAATTTTTCCATTCTTGTCTGGAGAGAAATGTTTGAAGTCTTGATGACAAATCATAAGAAACTTTTATCCTATAGTTTGGAATCGTTGAACCTAATGTAAGATTGTGTCTTAAATTACATATAACATATTTGAATGTTCTTTTGTGATTGACATGAAACTTTATATATTAATGTTTGCAGTTCTTCATCTTTTTACGTTTGTGTTCATCCTACTTCTTTGCCGATGTTAAATTTATGATTTTTAAACTTTTAGAACCACTTACAATTTCTTTCACTAAATGCACGAACATCATACGTATTTTACGTATACGAATATCAAGCATGTGCTTGATATTTATTATATAATTCAAGCAATTAATTTGTTATTAAATAGTAGAAGTTATATTAAATTCAGTTTATTCACTTTCTCTCTTTATTTTAAGAATCATCACTTCTTAAAGAAACCATAAACATAAGATACGAGTATGATACTTGAATAACCTGAAAAAATGTTCAAATTAATTTAAAAATTACATATGCATAATGTAAATATTAAGTTATTTGGTACCTTAACATATAATGTTACAGACATCGTCATCATTCCCATAAAAGAGAATACGAATGGTTCTGCACATCTTCGTTGAATAATATTCATCATTTGTCTAGATCTTTTGTCCCATTTTAACCATGGAAATTCGTAACTGAAATAATTGACGAATAAAGAAATAGTTTATACAATGAGCTTTAGCCGAATAATATTGAAAAAATTTTCTAAATTCAAAAATGATTCTTATAGTCTTTTACATTTTTGTAAATTTTTATTTCTATACTTCTTGGTCTTAACTTTTCCATTCAAAAACATATCTTATCATAAAAAATATGGCATGCGACGGATAGGACGCTTTGATGCATAATGCACTACAGTGATTAAAATCTTAAGAATATCAGAAAGTTTATCATTTCATAGCAAAGAAATTAAGTTATAAGTAAAAATTGTCTATATATAATGTCAGATTTAACCAGTAAAAATTATTTTGAAAAGCACATTTTTCAATAAACTTCACATAAGTTGGTAATATTATAAGACATATATTAGTTTAAAAAATTTCAAAAATGACGTACTATGCAAAATTAAAAAGAGTTTGGATGAAATAACAGTTTATTATATATTCACTGAACTGATCCAGATCTCAGTTGATACAAAAATGATATTGACACTGTGATTATTATAGTATATTTCTGTGCTAAGAAAGAAATATAACGATCTCTTATTCAGGAGTTTTTTAGACGAGGCGAAGCCGAGTCTTGTAAACTCAGGAATGTGTAATTATTTTTCTCCCCTATGTAGAACGATTCTTTTCTTGGTAAATGCTGTAAAGGCCTCTTTTAGTAGCACTCCAGCCACGAAAAGTGACATTTTTACAGCAGTGCCAAGAAACAAATATTTAATGTGCTTTTGTGTTTTTATAAGAAGAAAGTATGCTACATATTGTATTAAAATTGGTTACCTGTTTCTTTCGTCAATCCAAACCTTTTCTTATTACATTTGAAACGTTTTTTTATAAATAAACGAATTTGTTAAAATGAATAAATGAAATTTTGTTTTAATTTTAAATTGTTCATGTTATTTAAAAAATTCTTTCCAAATTTGAAAAAACTAAATTTTTATTATTTATAATTAGTAGTGCTTAGAACTAATGCGAATGCACATAGGATTTTAGCCAGCATGGCCAATCATGACGAAGAAAGTGTCATCATTTCGCTACGGAAGTAAGAGTAAAAGCAGTTGCACCGGTAAAGCATAAGGATGACACAAGTAGCATAAAAATAATAGATTTTAGGATAAAAGAGTATGTGGATTGGTTTATGTATATCTATACACCAAATACTAGGATTATAAGAAATAATAACAATAATATGTCTTTTAATTCACAGGATGATATTGAATAAAATGGTATTGCAGAAACTACAGCTCTATCAGACATTTTATAGAATCCTTAATGCAATTCAACTGTCATGCTCTGCCTATGCTATGTCATTACTATAACATTGCTGACCATAACCGTATGTTATTTATGTCATAGCCATTTTTAAGCTATGTCATAAAAATGCCATCATTATTCTGCTCTTGTGGAATTTGATTTATCTAAAATTAAGATTGTCTCAATAGCACTAAAAAAGTAAGATAATACAACACAGTATTATGAATTTTAATAATCCATCACAAAAAATATGGGTTATGAGGGCGATTTTTGATTTATATATTGTTTGCACTTATAAGTACAATCGTCTTTTCAGAAGAATTTCCTCATTCGCTTCGCCAAAAAATTTAACAAAATTATATTTGTCAGGTGCTAAATAAGAAAAGTCTTACTCATTTTGATTATTCATCAGGAAATATAAGTGAAATGCAACATTTAATGGAAATTGCAGATGGTGCTGCAGTCGCATGTTTGAATAAAAGTAATGTTTGTTAAATACCAGATAGAAACAGTCGAATTTTTGTTGCTTTAAATTGGGAAATATAGAAGAAAAGAGGTGTTTTAGTCAAATTGCAGGTGGCGTTGCAATTATACATTTGTAAAAAAATTATGTATCATAAATGTCAAATTAAAAAAAGTTTCACTTATTTTGAATTAACATAAGTCAAATGCTATATTTAATGCAAATTACAGATGGCGTTGCAGTCGCATATATGAGAAAAAAAATATTTACCAGATACCGTATCACCAATGACTAAATATAAGATAAGAAGAGAGATAAGATAAGAATAAGACTAATGAAATTTTTGTGGTCTTTTAAGTAGAAAAGATCTGATGCTGGAAACTGTATGACCATGATATGGTGCGTGGGCTTAAGCTGAAGGAATGCCAATTAGGATGTTAGGAATGGACGTGATCCCTATAAACGGGCTGTCCAAGTGAATTCGGGATCCTTATAAACGAGCTCTCCCATGAGTGTTGAGTATAGCTCAGATGAATGAGTAGCTACCAACCTCTACTGTAGCGGTCGGAGATTAACCTTATCTCACGTAGAGCGTGGCCAAGGCCGAACTCTGGGATGGTAATAGTCTCTCGATGCGAGTAAGAAACAGTTCACTTATGCTCTTTCGCACAAGAGGATTTCGGTTATTCTGTCATCTGAAGGTTTCTTCAGGAACAAACAGCCTCTGTGCTCCAAATTAAGGTGTGTAGATACCATGCCGAGGGCTGCGTAGTCAGGGGAGAGCCTGACAAGAAATGGTAATTAGTCTTACTCGGCTAACAAGGAGCTCTGGCCGAGTGGACTTTCTATCCCGCTACACTCGTGAGAGTGTAATGGTCATGTAAGATAAAACTGATGAGAAAGGGAGGACTAGTGGTATAAGTAATCGGGTGGCACAACCGACCACTGGAACATCAGTAGCACAGACAGGGACGTCAGCGTCTGGCTTGGAATCAATTAAGATGGTTATTTCCCCGAGAGATAAAAAGGTAAAACATCGGCTGCCTATATTCAAAAAGTCGAATACAGGGAAAGTCAGCTGCGTGGAAGTAGCGCAGCTTACTTTTACCGCTTTGTGTGCGGTACGCTTGCAGCTGACACAAATTAATTTGCACCACAGCAAAAGCGCCTCTGTCGATTTACCAAGGAGTATATTGCGGTGCTCACACGCATAGTCCTAATACAAGAACCCTGAATAATCAGGGGACGTATCAGAGGGATTTATAATGCAGGGGAAATACATGTACCTGATCAGGAAGACAGGGCGAGTATCATCACCAGAGGTATTGGTGGTTTTTTTGCAAGACCTTTGTTCAAAGGACTGCTTCACTATCAGGATTAAAATCAGGTATCAGAATAGAGACAACAGAAACATCTTGATCTAGTCTGTATACTTCCTCCATGACAAACCAATACCTACTATGTGCGTAATTACCCTACAGTGCGTAAGGTCGTGTGATTCAGTATACTATCGGCCTCGTAAGATGTGAGGTAGCACGGATACCAATGACTGGGAACAACTGCTTGAATTCCTGACTAGCACAGAGCTGGACATTGTAAACAAAGGGCAGGAACCTACCTTTGTCACGAGAACCAGAAAGGAAGTTTTGGACCTGACCTTGTGTAATAGAGGTCTCAAAAGGGAGTTACATAGCTGAAAGGTGAGTGCTGAGTCATTTATGCCGCATCACAGGACCATCCTATTCGAAATCGGTATGGTGGAGAAAAAAGAGGTTTGGAGTAGAAATCCTAGGATGACAGATTTGGCGGAATACAAATCTGAACCGAGATACAGATTAAGATTGATAAAGGGCAGGTACGGGATTGGACAAGACATCTGGTGACGGCTCTGTTGAAAACGTATGAGAATAAATGTTACCTCAAGGCTGGGACTGATAACCAGAATGCTTACGGGATCGATTGCTGTTGGTTACATATCCAAGAAACGGAAAGAAATCAGAGTTGATCTTTGGACACAGATGTTCAAGGATCTTTAAGATGACAAACGAATGGAACCTAAGAAGTAGTAATTTGATTTCTTTTGAAGCTTCAAAAGTAAAATTAGAGCCTTTGCGCATACCTCGTTCCAAATTGTATAGAGTGGAGGAGTAACAGAAAGATGAAAGCACAACATCGAAGCTTTTTCGTCACTTTTTCTGATGAATTGAGACTCACAAAATGCCGTGCGACGCGATCTGGAACTTTCCAATAATACATTTAAATCTAGCCTTCAAGACATCGTCATTGTTAGAAGTACATTCATTTCATCATATACAATTGATTTAAGAAAAAGTTTGATTTAAGAAAAGTTGAATGTCCTAATTTATCAAAAACTTCAGTATTTTGTAATTGAAAGTTTCCTGCTTTAAGAATCTTGTTCTAATTTGTAAATTAAGCTGTCATACAATATTAAACTGTTGAGGACACCTTTTGATTTTAAAATTAAGTGGAAAGATTTAAATAATTATTCCATTTGGTATAAGAATCATTTTTCTAATCAAAAAAATGTGCTAAGCACCAGGTTTTAACTGCTTATTTCGGCTAAGACCTTTATTACTGTTGTGAATTAAATTCAGTATACCACACATAAGTCAAATGCTCACTCAGCTCTCTTATTTGGTCGGCTGCATAAGCAATAATGTATATAAATATTAACAATATTGAAAATAGTGGCATAAGACTAAGTAGTTGCGTCGTATTTTGAAGATTAATTATTATCTAGAATGTAAATAGTGCATTCAATAATATAAATGTTAAAATTAGTATTTTGCAAAATCAGATTGTGTTGGTTTATTGATAGTGAGTAATTTTTCTTAAGAAAACGAAAAAATTGACAATTTACTTCGTAGTTTTTAATACACGTCTTAAGTTTTAGGGTAAGATTATTCATTAATGGTGAACTAGATTATCAACCTTTAGTTTCATTACCTTTCCCTGAGGTATGAAGATTTTAAAATTTTTCCGCGGAATTGTAGAATTATATTTAATGCTAGTTGAAAACAATTAAAACCATTTTTCGTAAATTAAAAAAATGCAAGTGAAAATAGATGTATATTCACGACAATATTTTTACCTTACATAATTTCCTTTCAAATAATAATTATCTTTTTCTATTCATTTTCTTAAAAAGACATGCTAATTAAATTTCGTGATTACATCGTCATTTATCACGATTTGAACAAATCGTTGAATATTCATTTGTTCAAAATAGATCTGAAACTTCTCTGAAAGACACAAAGTCAGTGGTATTTATTTTAGTTGTCTAAACCGTCTTGGCCCTTATTCATGTGTGTGAACATGGGGGAAGGGGGCTAATGAGACTTCGTGAAATGAAAAGTTTTTCTTAAATTCTTCAATTTAACTTTTAATTACTTCAATATAAAAGACTCATCATATGTAATTCACCGATTATACATTATAAGTTATATTAAGAATAATATTTAGAATTGAATATTGCGTTTTTACTTACCTTGTACATTACGCTATTTAAAGTAATCAATTTTATTTTAAGTTTTACCTTATTCGATCGTAGTTTTTTAGTCTATCGGGATCAGGCATTTACGTGTTTTTCCGTTTTCGCAATATAATGACGTATCATTAAGATACTTTCTGGCATGACACCTATCATTGATCAAATCAATTCTTCCTTTAACTTAAATAAATTTTTAATTATGTTAACAAGCTGTTGAATGATTTGAATGATAATAATAATAACAACTTCTTATACGCGTAGTGCTTAATAAATATTTAGTTGGACCAATTATTGAGCAAGCAAAATAACTGTCAAAAGCAGTTGTGGTTGATAATCGTAACTTTTTTGGACTGATCAATTCGCACAAAGGGTTCCATAAATATGTTTTTTCTAAATAAGGTTGAATTATATCACATTTGTTGGGCACTGATTCAATTTTGAGCATGATCAAAAGTGTAAAACGAATGTATAAAGAAGATCGTATATCCTGTTATAATGATATTAATAAGATATGACTATTGTATATTACCCGTCAGGTAATTATTATTAACGATGTCGAATGTTTCCACAGAACATTTTAGTTGATTACAAAAGAATGATATAATAAACTATTACACGGAACAAAATATACAAGGTATTCAAAAAAAGTGGAAGTTCTGAAAGTTGATGCAAATTTTATATTTGAATGCAAAAATCAAGAACACATACGTTGCTACTGCATAATAGGTGTTATAAGGTTAGTTGTTTACAGAATAGTAAGAAACTGAAAGGAAAAGAAAATTACATAAGAAAATTGGGATATTGGGTTGTTTTGATGGGCTCGCCTTCTCTGCACTGAAATCAGTTAGGTTGTAAGATTTACATTAATTGTATAACAATTCTAATGCAAAGTATTGCAAAATGGGAAAACATCCACAAAGTTTGATATTATCGAAAAAAATATTATTTCATTTTAATTAAAATAGGTTTTTTTGTTATGAGAGTGTGCCACGTCTTATAAAAAACGATGTTTTTTTTTTAAAAAAAAGGTGGATAATATAGGTTATTTCGCATAAATGCATAATGATATTTGATGGATAAAACATCGCTTCTATGTTTACCATTATCTGAATTTCTCGCTTTTATTATTGAAGTCGGTTTTGTACCTTGAATTAACCATACCTTAGCCTTACTTCTACTGCAACCAGACCAACTATTGTCGTATGACTAGCTCAAATTCTATTAACCGGCTAGGTAGACGGTCTCTTTATCTAGTCGAAGATTCATAGATTCAAGTATCTATGTAGCCATTTGTTGAATCTTGAGATAAAAAAGGATAAGTAGAGATTAAATTTTTGCCAAACTAATTCAGTGTAGTGAATCTAGTCAAGAGATAATCATAAACGTGTCTTATTTAACAACACTAGTCCACCGTCGAATAACTAGCTCGAGTTCAACAATCATAATAAAAAATTATAATGTACATATAGTTAACATTAACTAAAATTAGGATTATAACAAAGACCTCGTCGGAATCATGCTCGTATGCGCTTTATACAACACATTTTATCTCACCGAAGTGAATAAAAGAAAAGTATGTACAATCGTGCCATCCATAGACCTCATCTCTTGTTTTGACATATGCTCTGTGTTTGATAAACACATTGCATGTCTTGCGTATTAAGATTGATAATTTTTTTCCATTCACAATTGAAAAATTTTTAGCTGTCAATAGTTTTATCGTCATAATGGGACAGTAGGGCAAATGTAGGAGCCGTTCCCAATTATTTTGGAATCACCATAAACGAAAAAGAAGCCGAACCGATTTGAGGATTAGATATGGCCCACGACAATCATTACAGAAGCATCAAAAGCAAGATTGTTCGTTGTGTCGCTCGAGATTATGTCGTCCTCACTTAATGAGAAGCCATCATTTACAAAGCGAATCGATCGAATCTATGATATGATGATTTTCAATGCTCATCGACCTACTCGAACATCAAGAAAAGAAGATAGCAACAGTTGTAAAGCGATCTAAGTCTCAACCAGATTTAGAAAGTGATGTTAAACACCGTGATTACTGGTCAATGATGATGATAATAATAGAAATAACTAGATAGACGGACAAAGAAAAAGATGGTTCTTTTCAATTTGGGACTGCGAACCAAAATCTTTCTCTGCAGACTATGCATGCGAAGAAAGGGCACACATAATCGACTCATTACCTTTGCATCAGCTTAATCTTCTAAAGATGTATTTTTTTATATAAAATACCAGTGAAGACAAGGAAAGAGAACCCCAAGAGATTGAAAAAGTTTTTTTCGAGATTCAACCAGAACAGCTCAATAAAGTATAGACAGTCTTGAATTTCGCGAAGACCATAGATTGTTTGGGCTTTAGTGATGAAACGCGACAGTAATCGCTGACCGAGTATAAGGTCAAAAGTGAGTACGAGGTCAAAAGTGACCTCACAATCCTAGACCCCTTGAAATTAAGCGAAATTGTTCCTGTATTAAAACAAATCTGTAATCGTACGAGACGAATACTAATTAGCACTAGCTCGACGTGTATTTATCAAATCATTTTTGAGTATCACTGGCTAACAATACACCGATCGATGAATGAATATTCGAAGGAACGTTCGCAGATGCACTCAATGACGCTCAAGCATGCGAGAAGGCGTCCAAAAAATTAACAAAAACATTTGTAATAGTAAAACCTACTCCACAATCAACACGTTCTGCCTCTGGAAAACAGCAGCCTATATTAAAAAGTCAGCATGAAAAGTCAGGTGAGAAAACGCAGAAGATCAGCGAGCAAAGAGCTGCAACAGGAGATCGACGTCTTATTCGCATTCAGTACGTCGGTAGTGAAGTAACTTTATCCACAATTAGAGAAAAATTACCTCTGATCCCTCGGTCTTCAACGCTATACCCTTCACTTTCAAATCCTCTCCTAGGGATGAGCTCGCGAAATGAGTGCTGTGACCTTCAATGGCGGTTTTTGTGATGCAGAAATCAAATGGCTAGTTAACAAGACACATCATAGATATTTAAGGCGTAAAAGGCGCGACGTAATCTACGAATTTCAAGCAATGGCTATCGGTTCCTCTATACCTTTAGATGAAAGATGTTTGATCAAAAATTTTTGGTCAACAAATATTTCGTCAAACGGACTTCTGGACGAATAGCGCATTTGGTCGCAATATTTTGTTTATCCTAATATGTTTATTCAAAACACAAATACTTGAACGCATACTTATTCTTCATAAAGATATATTTCTTTTTGATTTCTTTGAATTCATCAGTTAAACTATAGACCTTATAATATTGTGACGTTTATTCAAATTTTTAGTTTTGATACAATGGATGCTTTCGAGTAATATATATTTATTTTCGACTTTTTGACTATGCATGTCCTACTTTCTATTCATTTATGTAACATATATTTATTTATTTATTCCATAATGATTTTTATTGTCTGCAATCGCGGCAAACCGTGGTTTTTACACTACGAATATTTCTAAATCGTTATAAATGATTTAGACTCTTTCAATGATTTAAAGTACTGCTATTTCTTCAAATGAGAAAAAGCAAAGATCCTGTGCAAAAGCCAAATTATTACACTTATCGAAGAATGGCATACCATGCACAACGACCGCCATTCGTTAACGATAGTACGGAAGTCTATATAATAAAAAAAGTATGAATAAGTTACGATCGAAGACTTTGTATAATAAATATAAAAACGGTCTACGTATTGTAGTCGAGCGTCTATAGATATGAAAGCAGCGATTTCTTCTAAGCTACCTAAGGTGCCTGCACCGCAGAATAATTCTATTCATTAAAATCTGTTTACAAAATTTAGTTTCATTGAGAGTATTGTAAAAACAGAGTTCAGTTCTTAATAAAAAAATGATCACTTTTGAGTAATTTTTTTTAAACTGATCCGTATTTATAGCGAATTTTACGACAATTTCACTGCCGAAAATAATTTAAGAATCATTTTGTGATTGAATTTGTCACTGTTTTTGAATTATATCACGAGTAATTGTTTATAAAATTAATTATTTTTAAAAGGAATCGAAAGTTTTGAATTTGGATATTTGTTCTGTGAACAATTGCATCATAATTAAATTGAATATTTTTATTTTAATAATTTTCAGTTTATTGGAATCAGTGAAGCAAAATTTGTATAGAAACCAACAGTATCTATTAATAGCATTTAGTAATAAAACCAGAAAGATTAACATTATTAAGTTGTTTAAAAATATTGAATTGACAAAAATTACAACAAAAAAAAGTTTTATTAATTAACTTTACTTAATATAAATTTTATATCCTTGCATATACTTCAGTTTTTTAATAGTAAAAATCGAAGCATTGAATACCTTTCCTCGATTTTTCAATTGAAAGTAATTATTCGTGCTGGTTGAACATTAAGTAAAAAAATTACCGTAATATCTATTTTGATCGAAATTTACCTACAAAAAACCTATTTTGAACTCCACATTTCAACTGTACCAGTTTTATGATCATGTTATCATTTCACAC
>JABFQD010000556.1:0-24589 GCA_022817045.1 Psix sp. ZL-2020
GTATTTTTTGAAAATGCATGTTTTTCAAAATACACTTTTTTACAAACGAATTCATTACTACTAATTAATCTTTATTTAAAAAGAAACAAATGAATACTCGATAAAACCAAACAGAAAATGAGTTTTCATTTGGACATTTTCAAGTTTCATCAAACACAAATTTGTAATTGAGTCAACGTTTTTAATTCCTTAAAAAAAAAACAAAAGCCTAAGTCAGGATTTCCGGAAGGAAATTTTCGGTAATATCGAACAAGTGCGTAACATTTATACGCAATAAACCATGCAAGTTATAATGAATTGTAAATCTATTTAATCTTGAATCGTAATCCATTGAAAGCTTTTTTCCATTAAATAGTTATTCATTAAAAGGGTTGGCGAGGACTATTTACAAAATAAGTTTGAGTAATTGCTTAATCCCTTCTGAAAGAAAACTACATCGAAGTTCATTTCCGTACAATACTTTCCCTTCATTAGACAATAATCTTCAGGCAATTTGAGATGCGAAGATTTTTGGACTAAGCCGATAAGAAATTTATTTTGGAAAATTTTCTACCTGGTATATAACACGTGTACAAACAAAAAACAATAGCATCGTATAGACGATCTGTTTCTGAGATCTTGGAAACGCAAATACTACCAAATACTTAGGCAAGGTAGATGCTAGTATTCTTACAATTTACCTTAGTTTGCTAATGAAATACGACTCAAATTCAAACTATATTTTTGATATTCTCAATATTATTGAAATAACAAAGATATTTATTTATAATAAAAAAAAGCATACAGAAAAAAGAATAATTCATTAGTATGAAAAAATATTGATTAAAAATGAAAAATGAATGACTGATTGAAAATACCATTCATTTGGTCTTTTTGAAACGAAATGCAACTAAATTGTAAAGTTAATGTAAACAAATGTAAGAAGTGTATGTTGAAATTGAATTTTCGCGGCGTAGCCTGCAAATCCGTTGTCGAGTAAAATGTCATATTCTAAAACGATTATCAAATGACGGTAGAATGAAACAATCGAAACTTTGTTTACAAATGTTCAACAAATGAAAAACAATATCGAGCGAGCAATTTGTTAGATGAAAATTAAAGCAAACAAAGCTCTTTGATCAACTGAAAAAAATCATTCCACTGACATACAATTTGAATAAGCGAATATTCAAAATACTTTTGCTCGGTGCAAAAGCGATTTCAATTCAAACAAACTGTATGAAAATCATAAATGAGTCATCCCTATGAAATATCGAATAGTTTGAACTGGCTCGCTGCCTGAGGATCGATCGAATAAATAGATCGAAAAAATAATTTGTAAAAGTTCGCTTTACCACCATCTTCCTCGGATGAGGACTCTGTTTGGCCGTTTGGACTGGGACCTCGAGATCTGCGCCCATTTCTGACGTTTTCCGCGTTTCTTTCCGCAAGCACCATTCCGCTGAAGCAGATATTGCAGCTTTGACAATAATTGTTTGTTATAAATCTGCGACGCGCGACATTCGATCCTCACTGTTAGACAACCAAGCCAATTCTAAATGCCAATCAACTTTCATACAATTTATGGAATAACAATAATCGTGCGACCGTAGTTTTTCTCACCATAGCGTTAGTTTCCTGTTTGTTTATTGGTCGGCGTGAGACAGTGCTGCGTGGCGATATATAGGGACCCTAAAATTCGTACATTCACTTTGGATTATCAAAACGATTTCGCCCGTTTTCGCGGCGAAATTTCCAATTTTGTCCAAGCGCTAATTTGCGTCGAGCTTATTTTTCTTTGTACGGCTCTCCAACACCGGGTATCGCCACAATCGAGCTCATTTTAGTACCAATAGAGTACCAATAGAGTACCAATAGATGGCGCCCGACAAAGAGGCGGCAAATTTGAAAACCATTGCACGATTCGGCAGAAGAAAGTCGTTCGACCTAGAAATGTAACACAACTGGGTCGGAAAATTGTATTTATATAAAAGTGCAAAGTGGTTTTGCTTACTATGATTTTAAGGTTAATGGGTTAGTAAAAGAGACAAATGGCGTCAAAATACATGTTGCTCGAAATGCTAAGATTGTTGATTTTAATTTACAATGTAGACCATTTTGGCATTGTTCGTCATTTTCAAATCTGATGCTCGGAAATAAAGCTACGGACTGGAGTTTATGAGTTTCAATTGTTGGAATTGCAGAACGAAATTAAGCTGTCCTTTTGAACGTGCAAAGAGCATCTTTTGTTAACGTTTATATGGCGACGTTAGGTACATGAAATTAACAGCGGCATAATGTAAAAGTATTATTGAATAATCATTTTCTAGCAAACAATGTTGTTAAACCAATTTAGTAACATTTTGATAACCATATTTATTACCATTGTTGTCACGTTTATTGTCATCGAAATGTCAATCAAAAACCTTTTTTGCAGGATACGATTTTTCCCCATGAATAAACATGGTGTCAGCCCATAAACAACCATATGGCAAATTTGAAAGAACGTTTTTCTTATAAAAAAAGTCTTTTTCACAAGAAACATTTTTGAATTCATAAATAATTTCGACCAATTCAAGATGCGACGAATTATTTCAAAATATGTTATTTCATTAAGGAAAGATAATAAATTGCATACAATTTTTGATTACTCGCAAAGTTGGAATTTTCTTTCACTGAAATAAATCAAAATTAATAGCATTTAATGCTCGACATTTTCGCTTGAATAAACATACATTTTATTGTAGGTATTATGTATTAATAGCACAGTGCATATTTTTCAGAATATTTTGCTTCGAGTAAGCCTTTGTTTTAAAATATGCTATGGACAAGTAACAAATAAGTCGGCGTTTCTCAAGTTTGTTTATTTTCAAATTTCGATTATTTGCACAATTTGTTTGTTTGGCAAAGTATTGTTGAAGACGTATTATCAGATGTTACAAACACGTATGATAAATTTACAACAATTGACTGATTAGTCGAGTTATACTTTATGGTAAGATTAATACATCAAAGCATATGTTGCTTTGGACGCTGAAGATCTATCACACTCTTTAATCCAATTTCTGCTGAACTACAGCCCTGTAAGTGACTTCAACAATCATATCAAAGTTTATATAAAACTGGAAATGAATGATTTCCCACGTTTGACTGTTCAACCGTTGATTCGAAATGACAATTCTGGAAAGCACAAATCTTTTGTAAAATTGAAAAACAACATTGAACAATTTCAAAATAAATGATTGCAAATAAATAATTATCCATATTTCAATATAAATTCCATTAAATATGAATGAATATTGATTTTGTAACCGACATATTTCTTAATGTATCATTTGAAAATTGCAATTTTACTTGAAAATGCATGAATGAATTGGAAAATAAGAATGATTTCAAAACGAGCCTGATAGGTGTGAAATTGTTGACGAATGGTACAAACGAAAAGAGATAAAACTGATTGCGTTTTTCCGCGATGCAAGCGAACCTTGAAATGAGCCCAAGAATGTATTAAAATAAGAATTAAAAAGTGTCCACGATCTATATGACGAATGTTGAAATGCGTATTCCTGAAACAATACGTATGCGTTTGCAAAGACATAGATCCTTCCGAATCCGAAAATACCGAAACAGCGGCGTGCCCCGGGCCCTTGCCTTTGCTCAAAAGAAAACTCATTCTCAAGGGAGGCGTCGTGGTTTTTCCGAAAAGAGGCGAAAATTCGTGCTGGCCGACCAACCTACGGTCGACCGACTCCGTCGACCAAAGGTCTTTCAACCGCAAATGCTCGTTGTACCTAACCTACAATAAAAAAAGCGTCAAATCCGAAAGCTCGGGGCTAAGCAAGGGCGAAAAGTCAATGAGTCGCCACTCTGACTAACAATCGTGCAAAAATGTTGCAACAATACATCCGAAATTCATAATAACCTCAATAGAGTGACTCGCGACGAAGTCGGTGGCGGCGCCACTGTGGCGCCTGTAGCCGAGCAGTCGTTGACGGATGTTGCCATAAGAGGTAGATTTTTACGATGCATTTTTCGCGGTAAATCGGTTGTTGAGGTAGTCAACTGTGGATTTCGGTCGCGGCTCCTGGCGGCGATCGCGTCTAATCTCGAATCGGCGCGAGCGTCGCTCCCGTTCGAGTTGAATATCTCGAGCGCCGTGGTTGCCGAAATATTGGCCGTTTAGCGCGATGTCCGTACGCCGAATTCACGAAAAAACGTGCATTTTTTCATCGACAGATTATGTAACCTCGACTACGGAGGCCTCATAGGTGTTGCTAGTGCTCGTCTCTCGTTGTTCATCCTGCGAGGTAATAAATGTCAGCGGTCGAACTCGGTCTGCTTCTCTGGAGCTGCTCGGATCGTTGCACTTGGCCTCCCGAGCTGCTCGATTCGCTTCATTTTGTTATGTTTTCACTCGACGATCCTCGCCGACCTGGATTTTGTCAGCGTTCGGCAACTCGCCGAGTTGTTTCTCAGAGTGCCTCAAATTCGGGCGCTGCGTTTGCACAGAGCATGCTTGGACAAACTGTGCCAAAGGTTGTGCAGTTGTTTTGTTTGTGAATAACCAACGATCGGGATGTTGTGCGCTGTGCAAATGGTGTGATCTCTGGTTGGACGGTATTGTCGATCAGAGCAAAATTGATCAAACAAAGGTGTTGCAGTTTGAAAGTCGAATTCAAACTGTCGCAGCCGATGAATTGCATGGTTAATGATGTGAACGAACTTTTTTATCGCGATTGTTAATATTAGTTATTTGCATGGACTACCAATGTTGTTTCAATTAGAAATCACACTTATCAAGTCTAAACAAACGACTTTGTGAACAAACATTTATATATAGCGCCATTCAGCTGTGTTTGATTCAGTTGCATAATTCTAACTTAATTCCATGTAAATAATGTTCATTCGCTTGAAGCGTGATTACACTCGATATTTGTAATATCTTCATTTTCGCGTTTCGCCAGCTATTCAAATTGGACAGAAGTAGCGTACAACTATTTTCAAGACTCGCTCTTCTTTTGCATTCCGAATAGCTGACTCTTTGTGTTTATCATTTGGTCAAATGAACATCATTGGCGCGAGCAACGTAAGTTATTGAATCCAGTTGGTTTCGTGTCACGAGATGTCATTTTTTCACACGTTGCAATTGTCTGAAATCACGCGATGAAAGTCAAAATTGTGTAAACGTATATATGTTCTTTAACCTGTTGTATAATGATTATTTTATTGCTTAACGAAAAAGTGTCGCTCGCGAGGAAAAAGCAGCGAATGTTCAAACAAATTAGATTGCATTTGAATTTGGATAAACCAATCGCTCTATCTAGTTTGATAATATAGAAATGTTCATTGATAAGATGAGAGATAAGATTCCTGTTGAACGTTTCTTTGCAATTGATTTAGTAGAAGAGAAAGACATTTGAATAGTCGTTTCACAAAATACCGATCGTCGTTTTGAGTTTTCATATTTCATCATTCTCGTACACTTGCACTCGTTAGCAATTTCAGATTGTATGTGTTTCTAGATTACGCAGCGTGTGAACAATAATTCTTTTTCTTTTCCATTAGATGAATCTGTAGAAAACAGAAACTCCTAGGATCAGCCTATTTAGGCCTTGTAAATTATTACCGAAGAATTGTCAACTCAAGGCTACCATGAGGGTTGTGGCGCTCGTTAGCGGTGGCAAGGACTCTTCCTTCAACATGATGCAGTGCATAGCAGCTGGTCATGAAATTGTAGCCTTAGCTAATTTATATCCAGTTGAGAAAGGTATAAAAAATCATTTCTAAACGCGCAATTTGATGTCAGAAAAGGAGTTGAAAGAACGACGATAAGTCGTCAAAGTATTTACGTTGTTGAATCGTTGTTAAATTTGGTTTGCTTTTTGCAGATGAACTTGACTCGTTTATGTTCCAAACGGTTGGCCATCAAGGTGTTGAATACATCGGCGAAGCAATGGGCTTGTCGATGTACCGCGAGCCAACATTCGGTCGATCAAAGATGCAAGAGAAATATTATCTGCCGACTGAAGACGACGAAGTCGAGGATTTGTACAGGCTGCTGAAAAAAGTGAAGGTAACTTGAAGTTGGGATTCGCCACCCGAGGCTCATCCTTTGTCTAATTTTAACGGAATTGATGTATAGATCCATCTAGATCGGTTCGAACCTAGAACAATAGTTTAGAAAAACGTTAAAATAGAACAAAGAGGCGACGGTAGTTCTGTCGCGATAAGCGCAGATATATTAATAAACTATCAATTTGGCTTTGTAGGAACATGAAAATATAGAAGCAGTATCATCCGGTGCCATCTACAGTGATTATCAACGACTGCGAGTAGAAAATGTGTAATTATTTATTTACATTCACATGCATTATCCACGCTGACAGCATGATTCTCACCCGGACTAATTAGAATCACGAATTCCATTGCTGTTATTAGAGATCATTTGCATCGTAACTTTGTTTTTAGACAACTTCTGCGTTGCGCGTCGAGCCATCAAATGTCATTTATTAACTCATAACTCGTGACAGAAAATCAGTAATTAACAATCAAACGACAAATCACGCTGTGGCTCTTTTTATTTCTATTGAAAGCTGTTGAGTTGTTATTAATAATTCGAGTCGATGTATTTAGGTGTAATCGCCTTGGACTCGTGTCCCTGGCGTACTTATGGCGACGGGACCAGGAGGAGTTGCTGAAAGAGATGATCGACTGCTCGGTCAACGCAGTGGTGATCAAAGTCGCAGCCCTTGGCTTGGAGAAACGGCACTTGGGCAAGTCGATTGCCGAAATGCAATCTCACCTAGCCAAAATGGTAGGTAAATGTCTGATTGACTGATGCGTCGTTAGAAAGTTCGCGCGCGCGAGACACTCATTTGGATTCGCTCCAAAGAGCGACGCGATAGCGTATTTACTGTAGTCGCAAAATTTCGGACGGTTATTTTCAGATACGTATAATTGTAAATTCATTATGTAATGACAGTTACACGCACTGATATAGATACAAAAAATGAGTTTAAGCAAATGAATAATAATTGCACGATTTCGATATTGCTCCGATCAGCGAATTTTGTTTATTAATCCACGCGCTTTTTTATGTTACAGAAAGAGAAGTACGGCTTGAATGTTTGCGGTGAAGGTGGCGAATACGAAACTTTCACTGTCGACTGTCCACTATATATTAAAACTATAGTTATGTGAGTATGATCAAAGATGGTTTTGTTTCAATCAAATCGTTGCTTAAACGAAAGTTGACATTTTGCAATGTGAATTGAAACTATTCGTTTGCAAATATTGGTTGCATTGTGTTATGACCAAGGCATCCAGTTTTGTGCGTGAAATTCAAATTGCGTAGCAAAATTCAAACTTTGAGTAAATGAAGAACAATTTCATTCGGAAGGAACGAGAGGAGTATCTTATTTGTATTGCGTTTTCAGTGATGAATGCGAAAGCATAGTTCATTCTAATGATGATATTGCTCCAGTAGGATACATCAATTTCAAGAAAGTACACCTACAACCAAAGAACGTTAGTCGACTTATGATTTGTTGTTTCTTCTTTTCTTTGACAAACTATTCTAAAAGAGAACGATATGTGATTGTCCACTCAACTTTTGTTTCAGAATGGATCGGAATTTTTAACGTTACAAGAAAGGTTAAAGGGTATTTGTGTAAAAGCTCCGTTTGATTACATTTCGGAGATCGTTGGGCCAGAATTACAAGACGGTTGTAATTTATCGGAAGACGAAGCCGAAGATCAAGATTTAGATAGCAAAAGTTTGAAAACTTCGAATTCTGGTTTGTACACACGTGAACATTCAGAATGAATGTGCACTTCTGTTCGATGAAATAATTTACAATGAATTTGTTTTCTGCCAAAATAGGCCAATTCAATCCACTAAGTCCGATAGAAATTATATATGAGAGTGAGGAATACCCAGACAAAGCGACTGTTAACAGGAACCAAACTGGCTGGTACTGGTTTGGTGGGATTATTGGTAAAAACTTAGATGCTAAACTCGCCATGGAAGAAGCTTTGAATAAACTAAGCAGTAGGTAAACCTTAAATTCTTTTCATGTTTTTGGCGAGCTTAATTCTCTTGCAAAGACAAGTTGCATGGCCTTGTTGAAGATGTTGCCATTAAATACCATCATCATGAGAATTCAATCGAATCATTTTGCTGCCATCAGTCAGATTATTATTTCTCATTGACTTGCTGTGTTCCAGGTCTAGTATCTCAGGAAAATTTAGATATGTCAAATATTGTAGCAGTAACGCTGTACGTTAAAGATATGTCGTTGTATGCGTCGATGAATGAAATTTATGTGTCACGACTATCAAAAGTAAACCCACCGGTTAGAGTTTGCGTGGAATGTCCGATAAACGTCCATGTAATTCTCGATGCGACAGCTTATAAGAAAATAGATGCCACTGATAGTGATACGAAAGTCCATAATAGACATACGATGCATGTACAAAGTGTTAGCCATTGGGCTCCAGCTAATATTGGTCCATATTCACAAGCCATTCGTGTAAGTTTAGAACCTTGATCAGTCTCGGATAAACGCATTCGTTGTTCGATTACGAATTATACATTCATATGATTTACAGGTTGGAGACATAGTCTCAGTTGCGGGACAAATTCCTCTAGTGCCTGGTAGCATGACGATTCTAGATTTGAATATAAAAAGACAATGCCGACTAACTTTGAGGCATATCGGTAGAATCGTTAAGGCCATGGATTCGAACATTCAACTCAGAGACATTGTTCAGGGTGTATGCTTCGTAACGCATCCCAATTATATTTCTGAGGCGCGCAAAGAATTGGAGAGGCGGACGAACAATGCAATAGTAGATTATATTGTAGTTCCTAAACTTCCACGAGACGCTCAAGTCGAGTGGTGGGTTTGGGCGCATAGAGACAATACGAGATTTGAATGTTAGTTTCATTTTAGTCTAGATTATCTTTTTCCTTCGACTAGTTCAAAACACATAACTAACCACGTGTATTTTTTCCCACAGACGAGGAAACTGGCAAATGTATTGGTAATTTTAAAGTCGCCATTAGAAGACGATGGAATTATGAAAACAATGTGTCGGCGATTGTTTGTAATTTATCGACAGGTAAATGTTTGTTTTATCTTGACTTGTGTGTGTGTGTGTGTGTGTGTGTGTGTGTGTGTGTGTGTGTGTGTGTGTGTGTGTGTTCATGAGTAGAGGTTTTAAAGCGCAGATTTGTAAAGAACGAATCTTATCTAAATTCACAGGTTCTTCAAATTCAACTGGAAATCTGGTCGCAGAGCCAAACCTAAACTATAACGAGCCAACGAATACAGAATTAAGAGAAGCGTTTGAATATTTATTATATAAGTTGAAAAAAGACCCGCAGCTTGAGAAGCCTATCTGTAATTTACGTATCTTTTACAAAATCGGCGGTTCACTGGGACCGAATGCCATTCAACAAATCCTAGACAACTTTGAATCACAGAACCTTGTGGTCACAATCATACCTGCCATCCATCTGCACAACTTCAGTACTTTTCTCTCGATCTGTGGCATTAGACACGAGTAAACTCATGCACCACAACGAATCTTACAGCAAAATCCGACAAAAGCAAACCTCTTCTTTCTGTTAGCACTTTTAACCAAATACGTTACGCAATTATATCAAATAGGATTATTTTAGTGACATTTCTTGTCGTTTTATCAATTTTATGTCAACTAATTAGCTTGTGATTTGCTATCATTTTTTAGTACTTTTGATGTTGCTCGGAGAACGAAATGATTGAAGCGGCGAGTTCCAAATATATTGCAGAAATGAAAAACGGCGCTAACGATCGACTTTTTGTTTCCAGACTCTGTTGTCAAAATGTCAATTACAGACGTCGCAATCATATTTTTTATAATTATGATGAAGCAGCGCGAAAATGCCGCGAGTTCGAACGTTTTGAAGAAAAGATAAAGGAAGGAAATCTTTGCTTTTGCCTTTTGTTTGACAAAAGAAAATTACAAAAGATATTGGTGATGATGAATGAATTAACTTTTTCAATGAAAAATAAACTGTTGAATAAACCACACAAATCACAAATGAGGTTGAATTTGTTGTTCATTGATCAAAACTGGAATACATGGTTACAGGAATGTTTTACGATTCGAACAATACTTTTCAGGCACTTCTTTTTCTTTATTGTTTTTCGTTGTAATGATTGCAAAGGGCCGTTAACGAAAAACGCCGCAACATTATTCTTAAACTTCGCCTAGTCAACGGGATCAGGTGCAATTTCAAACACACCATCCCGTTAGATTGAAAAGTGCTTTAGATATCAAACTAGTTCGTTATGTGTACATTTGTATGTTATATATTACATATATACAAATATTAAAGTCTATCGATAAAGCGTTCGTTCAAAAATGATCATTTATATTGTCATTTTAACTTAATCATGTTTTCTTCGACCATTACATTTCAAGTTGAAACTATTTATGACGTTCAATTGCAGAATCTGTTAGAGTAATTCATTTTTATGGGACATTCACGTGTTTTGAATTGGACTTCTTTTGCAATGACATGCTTCTTTCAAATATATTCATTTAAATTCAATTTAAATGAATTGAAGTGATGTCGCTTACGAAACGTTTGACAATACGTACACATAAGTTGAAACCCAATTTTGCTCAACGTTCATTATATTTCTTTAATATAATAATTAATTCTATCATGATTCATTCAAAATCGCCTTTTTTTCATTCATTATAATACAATTTCCATTCGCAAGATAATCATTTGTTTAGTCTATTCAACAACTATTCAAATATTCTGTTTTTGAACGTCAAATTCTTACATTCAACTGATTTGAATGAATCTGCATAGAATTATTTCTATTTTCGGAGTCAAAATTCAAATATGAATTAATCATTAGTTCTTGATTAAAGAAATAACTCCATTTTACGAGCAACAATCATTTCGAGATAAACTTTCGTATCAATGAAAAGCGGATGAAGTTTTGATTTTGAAACCGTTTTTGATTAAATTGCATTTGTTTGTTGTCTCTGTGAGTAAATAACTATAACGTATAAGTGTTTTGTGAAATTTGTTTTTGTACTTGTATTAGAATGATATAATCTTGAACAATCGTTTATCCAAATTTAGAAACAATGTTTTGTTCTAACAATGTCAAAACGATTATCGAGGACCTAATTTTTGCATCGCAAAAGTTTTATGATATAAAGAAGTAAAACATTTGCGCGATTAAAGTAACCAATAGAAAACAGATGGAATGGTAATTATGTTCAATCAATTATGACACAACTCAATGAAAATGAGAATCAAACATTTTTCAGCCAATTTGTATTTCTTTCTTTGTACACAATCTGGATTTGACAGATTCATTTGGTGCAAATCACTAAGCTTGTTTTTTACCATAATCAAATTCAACAACAATCTATTGACAACTTCAACGTGTTAAACGATCAAAAAATGAGTGAACTATACAAATCTTGTAAATAATACAAATTCAATCTAGCTGATGCAGGCATTGGTTATTTGAGATGTAGGAAAAACTCGACTATTTCGAATCAAAGGAATGTTTAAGAGCCTATGTCAAGCGAATATAACTACAAATGAAATAATGTTGTGTGCAACATTGTTTTGTGTATGCATGAATGCATGCAACGACGCTATTGAAGATTTTTCTCAAACTATAAATATGTAAAATTCATTTGAAAAACTATACTTTTATCCACACGTTATCGACACTCACTTAATAAACACTAAACCACCAAAAGACAAAAAATAAACTGATATATATTTGTAAAATTATCGTCTATTCGAAATTATTGTTCAACTCCTTTCCTTAAACGTTCAATTGCAATATGAATTTCAATTGATTTCGATACAGCTATATTCAAACGATTCAAATTTCGCGCCATTGGTAATGTTGGTAAGTAACGTTCAAATTCCCTAGATGATGGAAACCATCTTGAATATTGGCAGTAAGGGCAACATAACCTACAAAGTCGGTCGAATATTTTGACTGATCAGTTCTTGAGAGTTGTGTTCCTTGTTATTGTTTGCACACGTGATTTTTTTCAGGTTAAAAATAAGGAAGTGGCAAAATGAAGGCGAAAAAGATGAGGATTAGTAAAAATAAGAAGAATAATATCAAAAGAAATAAGCTTGCAAAACAAGGTAAATTGAAAAGTAAAAGAAACAGGGTTCATATCCAAAAACCTCAAAAACCTGTTCCAATACAAAACACTGTACAACCACCAAGCGAGGATGAAGATGACATCCTGGATATGCTCGATGAGGAGGAGTTAGAATATATTACAAAGAACGCAAAAAACAAGTCGGTTGTGAAAGATGCACAAAAAAAGTAAGTTTGTGTCATGTTTATTTTTGATAGTACAACGTAAATTGATTTATTTTCTCAATAAATGAAAGGAAATTATTTGAATAGAATATTTCTATTTCAGAAATGACGAGTCAAATAATTTGGAAGATAAATACGAGGAAAGTATTTCTCATCACATTCATCAAAACGGCGAGGCAAAAGAAGTTCGATTTATGCTGCCAATTAAAACCAAAGATGGCCGGTTGCAAGCTCAAGTAATTGAAAAACCGGCGTCTGGAGATGAAGAAAATGAGGAAGAGGAAACGAAAGCCAACAAACAGACAGAAACAAATGACGACAATATTCCAGTAAAGGTATATTTGTTCAAGTTCAGTTTATGTTGATATCATAATATATATGATAATTTACATAAATATAATATTTACAGACATTAGATGTTGAAGAAGAACCAGTTTCCTTCGCCAAACTTTTAGCTACCCGTGAAGAAATTCTGCAGTCTCGCAAAATTCAAATTGGAGTTATATGCAGTAATCTCTTGGAAAATCCAGAATTTAATGTCAAGAAATTAGAACTGCTTTTAAAATTGATGAACGAGAAGAATCCGGAAACATACTTGACTGTTCGCAAACTCGCTATGGCGTCTTTGTTAGAAGTTTTCAAAGATATTTTGCCAAGTTATCAAATTGCAGAAACCAAGCAAGATGGCGTTATATGTAAGACTGAATAGTTTCTGTTGTTATATGTCCGATCGAATGAACGCAAACAAATGTAATTTGAATATTGCATGCATATTGAATGTTCGTAAAATAATGTATTTGTCCATGTTTTAGTGAAACAAAATACACTGAAATTGCAAAACTATGAAGTGTCTTTACTCAAATATTACAAAAGATATCTGCAGTATTTGGAAAAAACTGTGAAATTGTTGAAGAAGTCATATTCGAGTAACGAAATGAACAAAAGAGAAGCAGAATCAAAACTGGCTGTATTAGCAGTGTCTTGTATGTGTGAATTATTAGTCACTCACCCTTATTTCAATTTTTCGACCAACATTGTACAATTTTTGACCCCACTGTTGGACTGCAAACAAAAAGAAGTTCGAGAAACTGTGGCTAGATATATTGGTCAATCGTTCAAAGAAGACAAACGCGCTGAATTGTCTTTGCAGGTACACAGTACATATTTTGAATAATAATAATAATTCGTATGAACAAATCAAAAACGTAGAAATACACTTTTGAATGATTAAATAATCATTTTCAGATTGTAAGAAACATAAACAAGCAGGTGAAACAGAAGAAACACTGTGTCCATCCGGATATATTACAAGTTCTGTTGTCGCTGCGACTCAAAGACATTGACTTAGAAAAAGAAAAGGAAGACGAAACTAAGAAAAAGAAACTTGAATTAAAAAAGAAACGAATTTTAAATCTGAGCAAGCGAGAAAAGAAGAGAAATAAAAATCTACAACAAGTTGAAAAAGAAATGCTAGAGGCTCAGGCAGAAGAGAATAAACAAAGTAAACACAAAAATTTAATCGAAATAACGAATATATTGTTTACTATTTATTTTCGAATATTAAAACAAGCACCTAGCGCTCGAGTATTATCTGCTTGTTTAGAAGGTCTAGCAAAGTAAGTTAACCGACTCTTTCAACATATTTTATCTTTGTACTTATCATATACAAAATGTATTAACATCATAATTTTGAGTTTGATACCATAATTAATGATTTCCTTTGTTTTTCAGATTCACACACTGTATAAGCATTGATTATTATCAAGATTTAGTCAATTGTTTACACAATTTATTAGAAAACGAACAATTAGGACTTCGTGAAAGGTTGAACTGTATTTTAACCGTTTTTACCATACTGTCTGGGCATGGCTCAAGTTTGAATATTGATGCTAGAAGGTAAAAATTAATTTTATTTATAATACACTTCAAACAAATATTAACTAATATACAAAAACTAGACAATTTAAAAACAACTCAAAAATGATTCAGTTGATATAAATTTACATCTCACAACAACTTTAACACTAATTGCAAATTATATTAAATAGAATATTAAATTTATGTTTTTCATTTCTTTCGCAATCTTTTTATCGCATATCCAGGTTTTGCTGTGTCTAAATTGCAAAAAAATCGCCATTTCTTGACATTAGTCAAGCGTGTGAATTCATTAAAATCATCATTACAATAATTCTTAAATTTATAAAGAAGTATGAGTTAATTGAAGAATCAATAATTTTGTTTTAGGTTTTATAGTTTCTTGTACAAAGATCTGTTCGAAGTGATGATGACGAAGAACATTAAGGAAGTGCCAGTGGTTATCAATATTTTAACCCAATCTTTGCTGAATCGACACAAAAGTATCGAGCAGAGTAGACTTATTGGTTTCCTTAAAAAAATGTCAACCTTATCTTTGAACTTACAACATCACGGCGCACTCGGCATTTTAGGCATTATTAAAAAAATGATGCAACTTAGAAGTAACGCTAGAATTTTGTTAGATACAGAAAATGTCAGTGACGGAATTTATTTGCCTGAACTTCAAGAACCAGAATATTGCAATGCTCATTGTACATCGCTGTGGGAACTTACAGCTTTACAGGTGAATATATAATATACAGGTATATATAATTTAAATTATAGTATGAAATTAAATGAAAAATGTGGTTTTAGAGACACTACCATAGCACCGTTAGAGATATCGCTAAAAATATCGCCTGGGAAGTACCTACATCTGGAGCCGGAAGTTTATCTCCAGAAACATCCAAACTGTGAGTGTGAATTACAATATTATTACACTGCTGTAAAAAGAATGCGAAATAACATCTAAATAATACAAAATTGTTGTCTAATAATTTCAGGACTCCAGAAGAATTATACGAAGAATACGATCCGTCGCTCGTTTCATTCAAGCCTGCTATTCCTCCTCCGAAAAAGAGAAAAACGGAATAATTCGTCATAAAGCATTAATAAGTTGTTCCTGTGTACAGTAATTTTTGAATAAATTGTTGTAACGTTGTTTCAAATTGTATGTCATTAATTTTGAGTCGAGAGATTTACCTAACGATGATTACGTCATTTTTCCAAACATATTATTAACATAATGGTAAAAAATGTATTACAATATTTTAGGACCAATAATACATGCTGACTTCTCTCTTTTGACATAGAAAGAACTAAACGTCGCGAGACAGCTCGAAATGAAAGTGCCCTTTATCGTGAAGTCATTTCTAGGTCATACACCTTAACCTCAAAGCAGCAGCTCTCCTTAGAAAGTGAACCAAGTAATACTTTTAACCATGCTATTTCTCGCGAGTAGCCTACCTTTTATTTCTTCAATGAAAAGTTGACAAACAGAAAAAGTTGAAATATTGTAAAAATGCATTTTGTCAAACGTCATATCTTGTTATTCATCGCACTCGTGTCTGTGTCTGTTGTGCTGTTTCTCTTCTCTAGACAGAGACACGTTGCAACGAGATCATCTGTCATTCAAAACGTCACCCACAATGTCCGTAATTTGGGTAAGTTTCGTTACGATTTGCTGCCGCAATGTTCCAAAAAGAGCATCATATGGTTGGTCACGTCCTACGCCGGCAACGCCGAGAAGAGAAGCGCTCTGCGCGAGACTTATCCCCAGGAGGAACTAGACACGTTAGACATTCAGAGAGTATTTTTGTTAGGCGAATTTCCTGCCTTCCAGATAATTCAACAGAGGAGCGTAGACATTGAATCTTCCATTTATCACGACATTGTCCAAGGTCGCTTCATAGAAGCCTACAAAAACCTGACATACAAACATCTAATGGGTCTGAATTGGGTGTCACAGCATTGCGATGAAAAGTCCATCATCGTTAAAATGGACGACGATATCGTAATCAACATTTATGATCTTTTGCCAAAATTGTTTCGCAAAGAAGAGTACTTTATTATGGGCTATGCGCTTAGGAAGATGAAACCGAAACGTGACCCTGAGAACAAGTGGTTCATCACGAGGTCAGAGTTTGAAAGAGAAGAGTTTCCGGACTTCGTTTCCGGCTGGCTTTATATGACGAATGTAAGAACTGCGCAGAAGCTCGTAAGTGAAAGTCAAAAGCATGAACACTTTTTCTGGATAGATGATGTTTTCGTGACTGGAGTCTTACGAGAGCAATTGGACATCCAGCTGATTGACGTTCACGAGATTTTTGCGACAGATTACAGGTTTCTTGAATGCTGCATCAAGGGCATGATTAAGAACCGGAAGTGTGAGTTTATCGCTGGTCCGGATGGCGCGCAAAACGAACTGTTGAGTCATTTTAAAAATTACGCCAAGTTCTGTTACGATAACAGCTGCGCCTTATGGTACGTTGGTAAGAGGTGCGTGGTTGTTTTCAAGGAGAAGCAGATTCACGGTCAAGGAAAAGCGAGCGTCCATATTCTGCAAACTTGAAGGAGATTACATAACAAGCCAAAGGTTCAAAGCTTACATTGAAAAATAATATTTATTTTCTGTCTTTTACTCACAACAACTCATTCATCATATAAATCTGTGCTCTTTTCGCGCTTATGTAAAAATATTATTGAACTGTCCGCGTAACATAAACTACAAATATTAACATTAAATCACATGGCCATGACAACTGTTAAATTGGTTCCAACGTACCGAATCACAGAGACGATCATGTCGCTTACAATATTATGTCAAGTAAAAAACAAACTTTTGATGGGCATTTATATAAATAATGACAACTCAAATCGAAAACTTCCCTGGCCCTGCTTTTGAATTTGTCTTCAAATAGCTAGTTATAATTTTGGAATGACGATAGATCCATTCAAATTGTCGCAATTTTATGATTAGTTTTATAATTATTTCCATTCTTAATTCAACGAATTTAACTTCCACGTCAATTTTCGTCGTTTTGATGTATACAATGAAAAATAAAAGAAGTATATAATACCAGATTGAGACATATCGCTTGATCCTTTGTAACATATCAAATTTGTCAGACATAATTTTACAGTAGAATTTATATCAAAAATCATACCAAGTTATTATAAACTGCAAAAAACGCAAAGCTCTTAAATAACGACACTTTTATACTTAAAAGAAAAAGTTTCGTACCAAAGGAATAGTATGAAATATAAAGCCAAAATAAATGAATCCTTTATAAAATGTTGCATATTCGTGTTTTAATATCAATCAAATTCAATCGATATTTCATTTGCTTTGCTCTGCTTGTTCTTTTTTCATATCAACAAATAAATAAAATCTGATATAAACTCATTCGTAGCGATGAACCCTCAATGATAAAACTTGATATAAATTTTACTGAATGTTCATATCATAGCTCCTTATTCGCTATTATAACATATTGCAAACAACTGATTTTAGTATCTTTACTGTTTTTTCTTTTGAATTTCAAAGGTTGCGCCTAAACATAAATGGTCACTTCCAACCGCGAAATTTGGAATTGTTGGAAGACCTTCGCACTGTTCAGTGTTTGGCAAAGCGTACTTTTCAATCGGACGGACACCGGGGCTGTAGAAGATGTAATCAACTGTAATCCAGGAGTCTTGATTCGTGGATGCTTCAGGAATTCTGTTAGCGTCTTTATGCAAGTAAACGCTCTGCAAGCCAAACGGGTGGGTTATGTAACCGGTGGAGAACCGAGCTTTCCGTCCCTCGGTCAAATCTACAAATCGAGGCTCATCGATGACGTTTTGTCCATCCAGTTTTCTACCATAATCATCTCCTTCGCAGGCTTTCTCCTAATCATTGATGTATTTTGTATAAATAAACAGTTATTTTTGTTACTAAAATGGAATATTCTAAGTATAATATGTTTACCAATTGAGACCTATCCTCGATTCCCAGTCGCTCGAAAAGAACATCTAGACGCTGACAGTCATCGGTGACGTTCAAGTACGAAGGAATGAGAGAATTGCGAAGCGTAAACTGGTCGCGGTAATCGGTCAGTTGTCGACTTTTATCCACATATTTGAAATAACCTTTTGTCATGAATTTATAAACTCCAGTGTATGGCTCCAAGTTGAAATCACCACATACTAAGATTGGTAAGTACTCAGCCGATGAGCTGCAATGAGAAATAATTGCAAAGTCATTTAAAGATAATGCATGTATTATAAATATCAATCTCGTGCGAAAATGTGAAATACTTCATTTCCATTTCAACTTATATGATTAAAAATATATTTTTTAGGCTAGCTTTGTCTTCGTTTAGTTTGTTCTCTCTAATGAATCACATCTTTACGAGGAAATGACGAAGATGAAGAGAAGACAGTGATGAAGATACTTATGTAAGTCGTAATATTTGAGTGATATTGAAAATACTAACTTTTCGTTATATTTGATAAAAGATATTCTCTCCAACTCTGCAAACAAGAGTTGGACTTGTCCTAACCGCACGTCATTTCTCCTTGGATTATACAACAGATGGGTCGTTGCGACGATGAACTCAGTTTGCGCGTGTTCCTTCAGTCGGAACTTAGCTACGAGGCCGACATTGTCTCGACTGAGGAGCTCGATTCCTGGCCGATAATATTCAACTTTGGCATGGTCCATGAGCTCATACTTGTTCTGCGCGTAAAGCAGAAGCAAGCCGTCTTGCTTGTCATGCGTTCGCTTTTTATACAGGTACGTGAATCCTTTTTTCAAAAAGGGCTTAACAAAGTCCGCGAGATGCTCTTCTTGCATCTCTTGGAGACATATTATCTGCGATCACACAGTCAAACAACAGCATTAACAACGTCACGTGTCAGACAACGAATTGCAAATTACGAATGACCAAAAACTCACATCTGCCTCGCAACTTTCTATCTCTTCCCAAATGAGATTCCTCCGGATTTCCCAGGGGGCTGCTTCTTTATCATGGTATTTGTACAAGTAAGGATAAGACTCCAGGAGAACCTGCGCCAAAATGTTGAATGACAACAGTCGCAGCTTGAAGACATCATCCGAACTTGAGCCAAAGCGTTCTGCAAAACGTTATCAATTGGTTGATAAGTTGATAAAGCATCCGTCGACATTGTTACAAATAATTGCAAACGACTAACTAGAAACTGCTAATACATACCGGTTACGTTCGGAATCTTTTGCCATTTCCTCAGTTTTTTGTAAAACATTTTATCTCGGCTGTATTTTTGCTCCAGCGAGAGATTAGTGCCGTAGTTCAAGTCCAAAGTTCCTATGCCGAAGTGCATGATTTTGTCCTCGTAGGGCATATTCTGGCAGTGGCGAATGTCGCTCGATTTTGCGGCGATGCTGGAAATTCGGTTGTTCATCACTGAGTTCTGGTAAAACGGATCCATCACTTTGCGCTCGAACTCTCGCAGCCTCGACTGACTCGAGCTATTGACCAAGTGCACGTAAGTATTATACAACGCTTCTGCCGCCGAAGCACTTCGAAACAAATTTTTAAGAACTAACAATTTAACTGATTGGTAGTCTGAGGCCATATGATACACCTGCAACAATCAAGCACACATTAGGAAATTATCCTCTCCGATGATAAACGATGATTCACGTTTGCGACTTTGACATTCATTCAACAAATTCATTAGCTTCTACAGATAGCATATTTTCTAAACAAAGACATCGGCTGTTCCATCATTATCACACACTCGACTAGATTTATGCACAGCCAAAGTAGACCGAAACTGTTTGCAAATACCCTGATCGCTAAATGTGCACATTCTCTTAATGTAAACAAAATGACATTGCAACACCGCGTGTAAAAATAGACCAAATTTCGTGATTTGTCAAGCTACCGTGGCAACAAAACAACGGCTCGCTGAGTCGATTGTAGATTGAGGCGAAATCAAGAGGTGCGAAACAGCAAGGTTAACTAAGTTGTGCTTCTCGTTATGCAATGCCGATGGCAGAAACGCAGTGAGGACCTTGTGTTTTCGTTGCGAAGCCGTGAACTTGAGTTTGCGACAGATCGTGACGGGAAACCTGAGCAAATCCCTCGTCAGGCTCATTTATCCGTCCGCTGGTCGGATTCGACTGGTTGTTGACTCAACTTTTGAGATGCCCGCGCGATCCAAACGCCCGAATTTGTGTCACTCGCATTTCCCCACGCGTACTTTGTGACCAATCGCCCAACACAAAGTGAGGTTAGAGCAACTCTCTCCTCCAAATATTTAGCGCTGTCCTTTTTCAACGCCAGACCCCCCCGGCCATTTCACGCTCGCGAATATTGCGCGAGAGAGACACAGCTATCGAATCTACGATCACTCCTCTGTCCAGTTAGACACACGACGCAGAGGACAACTTTTATTTTTACCAACGGCTGCGCGCGCGCGCGTCAACTCTCTGGGGGTCCACGATATGTTTACATTGTTGCTTGTTTGTTGTAATAACGCATACCTCATACTCGACCTCGCTAACATCGTGTTCATTTGGCAGCCGTCAGGGATTTGACTCGCACTCGCAGACCGATTTTGCGACCACCCGTCTGCCACTGTGCGGCTCGTCGCTCTTCGGCTGACGATTTCTTGACAAACGTCAAATTGCGCGACACTGCTTTGCGAAATTTAAATGCGACATTGCGACGTAGCCAAATGACACCGCACATGCGCGCCTTTGTTCAATTTCAAATTGCTCGTGTCGAAGAGGGGTACCGTCAATCATTTACAATTTATCTTCATTGTCGACATTCATTTTTTGCCAATTGTTTGCTCTTCACTAAATCTTTTTAGCCACGAGTTTCTTATACCTTCCTCGGGTGCGACGTTAGAGGCCATTTTTTTTTCATTTTTTTTTAAGTGTGTCAATATTTGATGTTATTTCTAAGCGAGATTTACAATAATTATCTTTTTTGTTTGCAAATAAAGTGATTTCTTTCTAAGTAAATGATTGTTTTGTTTTTATGTATTACTTCCTAATTCAAACAAAGCTGATTCGTCATACATTTATTGTCATTTTTAATCGATAACGATTGATTGTTGTCAAAAGTATGACTTATTAATGCTCTGCTGACTATCATTTAATCATCCTTATTCTCAATTTTGTATCTTCAACATTTAATTTTACGTTATCACAAACACCTAAGAACTATTTAAACTCAGTTCATATAGGTGTATATCTTCCTGTAGACTGTTCAAATGTAAAGTAGAGATAATAAACATGAATATTAGAATAGAAAGAAGACACGTGAATGACAATTTCCAAGTCTAACAATGACTTGAAATCAAATGTGTAGGATATCAAGATACTTGCATCTTTACCTATTTTTTCACAATTTCACTTCAATAATATCATGCATTTACATAAGAAAGAAAGCATTTTTCTTCTTTAAACATACATTTAAATTTCAATAGTCAAATTTCAATAAAATTTAGACTAATGTAAAGGGTGGGTTTGAAGTTTATTTTGAAATAAAATTTCGTTTATCATTTGTTTTACATTGTTATATATCAAAGTAATTCCTTTGGATTTCTTCCAAAGTAGTTTTTATTGTACATCACATTGTGATTTTTTACACCCAAGTTTTTCTCACGCAAAGTACATTGTGTGCTGGATTATTTTTCTTTATTGTTGTGAATCTAAAATTCTAATAATTGACTTATAATATTTAAGAGTCAGAAAGAATATCCAAGAAGTGTCAAATAAAAACATTATTTTTTCTTATTTATCATTATATATTCAATTTTCATTTTCATGAGTTCGAATCAAATTTACGCAGTGATGTTTGATTTGTTTTGACTTTAATCAAACAACTGATATTTCAAATATTTCAACAATCAAATAGATTTAGTAGTTTTAGAGGAAAAGTTCGTTCGGCAAATATTGTTTGTGTAATAAAAGAAATATGTTTACGATCATGCGTCATTAGTTATCCCTAATTGTAAAATTACCAGTAGAATATTCTTTTAATAGGATTATTTATATTTTTATAATTTCAAGTGTATTTTTTAATAGCAACACGTTATTTAACACTTGAATATTTACTTAGAAACTAAACCAATTTATTCAATAAAATGCATTAAGTTTATTGTTTAGTTTGCATGTTCTTAAACAATCTTAAAACAACATTTTTTGTTGATGACGATTGGCGTCTTTTAGGTGTTTTTTTTTCTTTCACTTTGAAACAAAATTTACAATTATTACTATAAACAAACTGTTATCATTTTTGTTTCAAAATGTCAGCTTTAAAAATCTCGTATTGAAGAATTTCAAGTTTGCAAGTGGTGGTATTGTAATCAAATTTTTCAACTTGACAAGTTTTATTGAAAGAATTTTCAGTTCCGATTCACTTTGTAGCAACTTATTAAGTACAAGGTCCACGGCGTTATCTCAATGAAAATAAAAAATATTCTCCTGTAAAGTTTCAGAGTTATGTTAATATTAAGTAAGCTACATTAAAAAAATTTTGTTTGTTTAATTACTGATTACTGATTTGAGTGAATCTATTAAAAATGATCACTTCTTAAAATTCGCGAATTCAAGATTTTTAGACTGACTGAGGAACAAATTTTTAGCACTATTTGAAGTTGTTCACAGTAATAAACGGATGCACGATCGCTATGTATAAATTTAACGAATATGCAAATTTATGCCTAACAGAGTGTTACTGCAACTTTTCATACATCTTCGTGCATATTGAAGTGTATACACACACGTTAACCATTTTCGTAAGTGTGCATTCTTAATCATGCGTGTAAATGCATAATCATGTATGGATAAACCATGTTAACATATCACGCATGTTATAAGGTGTTAAAAAAAAATATCAGTGTTAATATCACAGAACAGTTCTTTATTGTTTATCAAACAGTCTTAAAATCAAATTAACTACTAACAAATCTTGGAATTCTGGCAGGTTATTTTGTATCGGGGAAAACAATGAAAAAATTGAACATGAAAATCATTATTATTTCATCAACATTTATTTATTATTTAGATAGTAAGAAAAGTAAACGAAAAGGAAAGTTTAGAACATGAATTTCCTCAACAGACCACTTGTGAATAACTGATAGCGTCATTTCGAGAATAAAAAACGCATTTTTCTGAACTGTTTGTTTATCATAAAAAGGTCATTCCGACATCTTTGTTGTGCAGTCGAAATAACCGTAAGCATGATCACTTTTTGGTTAATGAGGAATGCATTAATGTTGAAGAAATATGTGTGAAAGTTGAAAATTGTTTTCCTTGAATTACAATAGACATTTCTGAATATCACACATTCTCAAATGTAACATGTTAAAATGTGTGAATGTTAAAATATTTCCCCTCAATCCCTACCACTTAATGAATCGTATATTGTATGTTTGATCTAAGAAACAATTTTTTATTTTATGATTTTGATAATGGACAATTTTGTTCTGTCGTTTAGAAAATTGATTATTAAATACGTAACTTATTATTTTACACGTAACGGTTGATTTTTTTCAAAATTCAAGTAAAGGGGCGGGTAGTGGCGCTACAGTCGATCAGGAAATGAGTGCGCGCGGGAAATGAGTAGAAAAATTCTCGAAAATAAGATGATGTAATGAATGAAAGATGCGGAAGAGAACTTTTTTGAATTTCAGATGAATGAAGAACAAGGAGGTGAGAAGGGAAGAGGAGATACATCGAAGATATGATAAATAAATTAATGCCATTTGATATGGTAATATATTTATTTTAGGTTGTGATTCTGAGAAGAGGTGTGTGTAATAAATCGGAAGATAAGAATTACATTTAATTTAACGCCGACTGTTGTAAATAATAAAAATAATTAAATTTAAGATCTCAGAATTTTTATTCAAAACGTTTTTGTTCGCTTCGTCAATCCATTTTCAAATGTTTTAAAATCTAGCGTTATATATTCTTATAGTAAGATGATTTTCAAGAAGAAACAACAATGTTATTAAAGGAATAATTTTATCTATATTCCTAAAGCAAAAGAGTAAAAATCTCTGAGTAAACATTGGAATTTGATTTTGCTCAGCATTCAAAATAAGGGATATATATGTGGCGAACTGGCAACCGTGTAAGGATGGGGTGCATTTTTGAAAATGACAACACCGAAAAGTGGCCCGTGTAGCAGGGACTCAGTTTTTAGTGCGCAGTTGGAAAAAGTCAGTTTGATCCCCGCACGCCATCACGTGATACTTCTGTATATAGATTTATGTCACTCAAAAACAAAACATGTAGGTAGCCCGAAGGGCTACCAACTTATTTCGTTTTCTCGTTACGTAAACAATTGTACACGACTCTGCAAAAACGAATTATAGGTTAGCAGCCCTTCGGGCTGCCA